>JALIGW010000010.1:6249095-6449095 GCA_023053685.1 Diadophis punctatus similis
CATACACCTTACACGTAAACTGTTCAGAGCACGTTTGTTAAAAGGTGGTGACATGTTAGCTCATTTGGAGTTTATGAAGAGAACATTACAAGAGCTACATGAAAAAGAACTGATTTTCTCAGAGTTGCATCAAGTTTATATTATTCTTTCTTCTTTGGATGACTCTTATGATGATTATGTGTCTTCACTGGAAGTTTTGACCAGAGATGAACTGACATTGACTGGCATAATAGGAAGACTGTTAGAAGAGTCTAGAAGAAGGCAAGATAGAAAACAACTGAGAGAGAAACAACCACAGGAAGAAAAACTGTCTTCAACTGCCTATATTGTTAGGAAATGTTATTTTTGTGGGGCTAAGGGTCATATAGCCAGATTCTGTAAAAAGGGTAAAAAGCAGAATGCTAGTAATATGCAGAGAGCTTATAATGATGTTAGTGTAGCTATATCAAGTACAAATAAAACTGTAAGCCATGATATCTGGATAATAGACAGTGGAGCATCTCAGTGTATAACTAAAAGTAAAGAGAGATTTGTTAATATGACTAAAAGTAACCAGCATGTATC
Organism: Diadophis punctatus similis; assembly: GCA_023053685.1. NCBI lineage: Eukaryota > Metazoa > Chordata > Lepidosauria > Squamata > Dipsadidae > Diadophis > Diadophis punctatus. The sequence continues at coordinate 6,249,660 of JALIGW010000010.1, forward strand.
ATTAGCAAATGGCTGGAAATTGAGAGTATCTGGAGAAGGTAATGCATATTGTTCATGTATTAATGAAAGTTTACCAATGTTATATGTACCTAACCTTATATATAACTTACTATCTGTGAGAGAATTGGTAAAAGCAGGGTTTGTGGTAACTTTTCAGGGAGATAAATGTTTAATTGAAAAGCAAGATAAAAGAGTTACTGCAAGATTGCATGATGGCTTATACATTATCCATGATAGTCCATTAAATAAGGCTAATTCAGTTTATGAAAATAGAAAGCCTCATGACGAATGTATTCATTTGCTCCATAGACGTATGGGACATTTGAATTTCAAAATTTTAAAGAAAACTGTTGAGTTATCTAATGGTATAAAATTAAAACCTTGTGCAAGATATTTAAATTGTAATGCTTGCAATCAGGAAAAGAGCAAGGTAATTCCTGCAAACAGGTTAAATGGATTTAAAACCAAGGAACCATTAGAGGTTGTATTTGCTGATCTCATTGGCCCTAAGAAACCCAATTTAGGTGGAGCCTGTTATATATTGAGCATAGTTGATCATTTTTCTAGATATGGTTTCTGTTATCTGATGAAAACAAAAACAGAAACATATCAGCATTTTGTAAACTGGTTAAGGTTTGTTGAACGAAAAATGAATAAGAAACTGGTTAGTTTAATAACAGATAACGGTACTGAGTTTACCAATAAGAGATTTGAAGATATGCTAAAGAGAGCTGGTATTGAACATAAGCGTTCTGCTCCTTTTCGGCCACAACATAATGCGCATATTGAACGTAGAGGTCAGACATTACAGGCTATGTCTAGAACCATGATATCAGATTCTGGTTTACCAGAGAGGCTCTGGGGTGAAGCTATAATGTGTGCTAACCATGTTTTGAACAATGTAGTGAATGCAACAACTGGTGAATTGCCATTTACTTGTTGGTATGGTAGGAAACCAAATCTTAGTTATTTGCATACATTTGGTGCACCAGCATGGGTGCATATTCCCACACAAGTAAGGCGAAAGGGACAACATAGAGCACGGAAATTATGTTTTGTAGGGTATGAATCTAATCATAGATCATTTAGATTCTGGGAGCCAGGTACTACTAGAGTATATTGTAGTGCAAGTGCTAAATTCCTTGAGCATGTTGGATGGAGTAAACTGGAACAGGAATACAAGGAACAAGATAGTATTGTTGTTGAGGATCCATTGTTTCCTGATGATTCTGATAAGAAAAGTACTGATGATAGGATAGTGAAAGAATCCTCAATAGAGGAATCATCTATGGAAGAACCATCTATGGATGATGTAGAAGATACTTCGATAGGGGAGGAAAAGGAAGAGGAAATTCCAACAACTTGTACTAAATTGCCTAGGAGGTCGACTAGGGAGAGACGTCCACCTGATAGATATCAGGCAAGTATTGTATGCCAGATTAATGTGGAACCATCTAATTATAATGAACTTAAGCTGTATCCAACAAAAGAACAGGTAGCTTGGCAGGGAGCTATGAATAAGGAATTAAAATCTTTAAAGGATCTTGAGGTATATGAAGATGTAAAGTTACCACCAGGTGAGCGTGCAATAGGTTGCAGATGGGTGTATAAATTAAAGACTGGTGTGGATGGCACTGTTACCCATAAAGCAAGATTAGTTGCTCAGGGATTTGCTCAATCAGATAAGGATTATGATGAGGTATTTGCACCTAGTCTGAGAGCAAATACATTGAGAGGAGCATTAGTTTGGGCAGCTAAAAATAAATGCATAATTAATCATGTAGATGTCGAAACTGCATATCTACATGCACCTTTACAACATACCATTTATATGAGAAAGCCATTAGGTTTAAAAGATGATGGAAAAAATGATTATTGGAAATTAAAGAAAAGTCTTTATGGCTTAAAGCAATCAGGTTATGAATGGAATAAATGCATTGTAAAAGAATTAGTTTCCATGGATTTTAAAGCTGGTATAGCTGATCCTTGTTTATTTAGGAGAGAGAAAGATGGTTTGATTTCTCTGTTGCTATTATTTACAGATGATATAGCGATTATCATAAAGACTGAACAAGAAGCAAATGATATTGTTTCTGAATTACAAAGAAAGTTCAAGATTAGAAATTTAGGAGAAATTAAACATTATTTGGGTCTTGATATAATGAAGACAAATAGAGGATTCAAAATTTCGCAAGCTAAGAAGATTAGCCAATTGTTAAAAAGATGTAACCTGGAGAATTGTAAAACTGCTAAGACACCAATGGATCAGGGATTTACAAATAGTGATAGTAAATGTCCTGTGTTTGATAAGGAGATATATCAGTCTCTAATTGGTAGTCTCTCATATTTGAGTAATTGGTCTAGACCAGATATATCTTACAGCGTAAATCAACTGGCTAGATATAATGCTGAACCAAATGAAAGGCATTGGCAAGCAGCTAAACGAATACTTAGATACCTAAAGCACACAATACATTATTCTTTATATTTAGAACCGAGAAATGAATTAGTGTTAACTGCATATGCTGATGCAAGTTTTGCTACTGATGCAATGACTCGCAAATCAACATCAGGTATAGTGGTAATGTTGGGTAATGCTTTAATAGGGTGGAAATCTATTAGGCAACAACATATTAGTTTATCCACTATGGAAGCAGAATTCTCGAGTTTATCATTAATGTGTACAGAATTGGTGTATTATAAACAATTGTTAAAGGATATAGGAATTACTGTACAGGAGCCATTTATTGTGTATGAAGATAATCAATCTGCCATTAGTATGGCTAATAGTTTAGCTGTGAAAACAAGGTCGAAACATACTGATTTGAGATATCTGAATGTTAGACAATGTGTTCAAAATAAAATGGTTAAGTTGGAATACTGCATGACTGAACAGAATATTGCAGATCATTTTACTAAAGCGCAAGGTGCAATTAAACACAAAGAGTGTTGTGAAAACTATGGTTTAAAGATGTAAGGTATTATATATTGATCTACCCAAAGGGGAGAATGTTAGGTCTCTGACCATAACTGATTGGATAGATAATATATGTTTAGCTTTTAATGGAGGTATGTCTGTTTGGCTGAGGTGTTGCAGACTGCCACAAGAGGGAGCTAGAGTTCACAGCTTATTTCTATGGGAGTCCCTCTCTGTTTGTCTTTGGTCTCTGCTACTCAGTGTGTATTCTCTGCTACTCACTAGAGCAAGATATTGTGTATGTATGCTCTGCATTTCTCTCTGTGTTGTAGTTATGTATTATAGCTAAAATGTATTTGTACTTGATAATACTTGGATTGTTATTATGACTATTAAGTGTATGACTTTGGACTGTTTATAGGAAAATGCTATTTCTTAAAGTAAACTTTAATTCAAGTTAGTGTATCTGTGTGTGGCTGAGTACTTATTCACAACTGATCTCAATCTAAACGTTTCTGTATGCACAACCTTGGTAACACAAGGAATACTCTGCTAATACATTAACAATCTTAAATATTGTTCTATTATGCTGTTGGCCCTCTCTGTAGATCCATTTGTCTGGGGGGAGGAGCTAAGGACCTGGGAGGAGCCTAATAAGTCCAAAAAAACCCACCAGAACTTTGAGGTGAACTGGACTCCCCTGTCTGAAATTATTATTTTTGGGGCTCCGTGGAGGTGGTAGATGTGTATCAGGAACATTTTTGCCAGGGCTCTGGCAGTGGGGATTTTCTGGCACAGGATAAAATGCACCTGTTTGGAAAATAAATCAATTACAACCCAGATTACAGTATTTCCCCCACTTTCGGGGAGTTCCACAATAAAGTCCATAGAGATCTCTGTCCAGGGTGTTGAAGGCTCTGCTGTGGTTTGAAGTAGACCGGGGCATTTCCCCTGTCATCTTTTGGCTGCAGCGCAAACAGGGCAGCTGGCCACATAGTTTTCAATGTCCTTTTTGAGTGATGGCCACCAAAACTCTCTCTTGATAAGGTGCAAGATTTTTTACAAAACCAAAATGCTCTGCAATTTTGGAATTGTGGCATTTTTTCCTAAGATCCAGTCATTGGGATGTAGGTATATATAATTTTCCTCCCACCCAAGCTGCATCATCCTTAATCAGGTAGTTGTTTTTATGTGACTGGAACTATTTGTTGCTTGCCGGCGCTTTTTTGAAGGCTTGGGTGTTGTTGTTGTCTGAGATTAGGTCTTGCTTGGCTTGTGCCCTGATGATCACTTTAGCTGCTAGTTGTGGGGTTTGGAGGAGGGGTTTTATTACTTCTGATTTCGCGCTGTTGTATTGTGGCTTTCTAGAGAGTGCGTCTGCAAAAAATTTTTTCCCCTGGGAGATATTTCAGCTTGAAGTCAAAGTGCTTAAAGTACTGTGCCCATTGTACTTGTTTGGGGGAGAGTTCCCAGGAGGGTTTTAAGGCTTCCAGGTTTTTATGGTCAGTCCAGACTTCAAAGGGGATTTTATTTCCCTTCAGGAAGTGGCACCAGGTGAGGAGCACCCAACGAATGGCAAACACCTCCTTTCCCCAAATCGCCCATCTTTGTTCAGTTTCTGTTAGTTTTTTGGAGGTGTACGCACAGGGTTGTAATTGATTTTGTTCATTTTCCTGGAGTAGTACTGCCCCCACAGCCATGTCACTGGCATCCACTTGTATGACAAATGGGAGGTCTGGGTCAGGGTGTTTTAGTACCGGCTCTGCTGAAAACAGTTTTTCAAGTTTTTCAAATGTTGCTTGGCATTCCATAGTCTAATTTAGTGGCTGACGTGGTTTTGGTTTTGGTTTGCCCTTTGTTTTCAGCAAGGTAGTAATGGGGAGGGCAATCTTTGCAAAAGCTGGGATGAATTGTCGATAGAAATTGGCAAAGCCTAAAAAACTTTGCAGTTGTTTGCAGGTGCGGGGTGTTTCCCAGTCAACGACCGCCTGCACTTTTTGTGGGTCTATTTTTCTTGCCTTCAAGAGAGATGCGGTACCCTAGATAGTCATTTTTTCCTGGTGAAATTCACATTTGGAGAGTTTTGTGTACAGTTTTGCAGAGCGGAGTTTGTTTAGGACCAGTTTTACATGCTCCACTTTTGTTTCTGTGTATATCAAAATGTTGATCAGGTAGACCAGGACCACTTTGTACAAATGTTCATGTATTTATCAATTGCATGAAAACTGCTGGGCTCCCTTGTAGTCCGAATGGCAGTACTTTAAATTGGAAACAGCCTAATGAGGTGTTGAAGGCAGTTTTCCACTCATCTCCTTCCCTTATTCTGATGCGGTAGTACGCCTCCCGTAAGTCCAGTTTAGAAAATATTTTTCCTTTGGATAGGTGAGCTAGCATGTCCCTCATTAAGGGGAGGGGGTACATGTTTTCTACACTCACAGTGTTCAGGTTCCTAAAATCCATGCAGAGGCGCAAAGAGCCATCTTTTTTCTTGTGGAATAGGACTGGGGCCACGATTTTTGGTCAGGCCGATTCAATAAAACCCCATTGTAGTTTTTTTTGTCGATGAACTTCTTTAGTTCTTCAAGTTCTCTAGGGGACATACAGTAGGTTTTTGGCCTTCGTAGCTTAGCCCCTGGCAAGATCTCAACTGCACAGTCTGCACAGTGGGGGGTGATAATTCATCTGCATGCTCTTTGCTGAAAACCTCTGCTAAGTCCCAATATTCTTTTGGGATTCCTGGAGTCACCGCCCCTTGGCCAGGCATTGCCGTTTCATTCCCCTTCCCCTTTTCTTTTCCTGCCTTTGAGGTTTCTGCGAATGTTATGTGCTTTTGGAAGTTGATGGATCCCTGTCTACAATTTACTCTAGGGTTCCATTGCCTCAGTCATGTGAGTCCCAGCACTAGTGGCCATTCCATTCCGGCGGCTACTATGAAGGTTAAAGTTTCATTGTGGTGTCCTAGGTTTATTTGCAAGGGTTCGGTGGCAAAAGTTGCTGGTTCCCCCCTCCCCCACTATCCATCGAGTTGGCAGAATGCGATGGGGATTTTTAGTTTCCTCAGGCAGATCCCCAGCCTTCTTGCCAGGGTGGGACTAATTAAGCATTGGGTGCACTCTGAGTCCAGCAGAACTGATGCTCTCTCTCCCTTCTCTCAGCTAGGGATAAACAGTCTTAGAGGTAGGGTGAGTGGTTGAATTGGTTCACTTACCAATGGGTCGTCATCTGGATTGCTTTCAGACAGGTCCGGGTCGTCCCGGGGGGGGGGTAATGGAGTTTCCTCTCCCAGAGTTGAGGGAGGGAAAAGTCCCCCAGTTTCTCAGTGCCATCTCCTTCCCTCGAGGGTTCGGTTTTGTAGGTTTTCCTCCAGATGGGAGTTCAGGCTTCCTGGTGGGGTCTCTCGAGTGACATTCAGCGGCATGGTGCCCCTCTCTCCCACATTTGAAGCACATTGATGGTCTTTACGCTAGGGCAGTTTGTGGTTTAAATGGCTCCCTTTTCCCTTGGGGGGGGTGATTTTCTCCACATCTGTCCGGCCCAGTATTGGTTTCTGGCCATATCTATTTCAGCTTCCTCGGCCATGAGGTACCACTCATGTAAGCAGTGAGGAGCCCCTCGGGCCAGGCAGATGGTGTACAGGTCATCATTCAGCCCGTCTTTGAACCAAAATGTCCTCTAGCCAATCCACCCGACATTCCTCAGTGTATTCAGCTACTGGCCTGCAAACTTGCTTCACCACCCTGATGTGATCCCAGGCTTTGCGGTGAGTCAAAGGGTCTTCAAATATGCATCGAAGGGCCATCATGAAATGATCAAAAATTTCGCAGCCCGAGAGCGTCGGCATTGTGGAGGGTCACCATCCACTGAGCAGCTGCTTCTTCTAACGCTAGGGTCACCACTCAAACTCATGTCCCTTGGATTGGGAAGTCTCGTCCATACGACTGCATGTACGTGAGGACTTGAACTAAGAAAAATCCCAACTTCTGTGGGTCTCCATCATATTTGACACCTGTGGGGGAGTCTCCCCCTCTAGCCTGGGCTGGCTGGGGACAATTGCCTGGGGTCGCCCGACGGGTGGCAGGTTCACTGGTCTGGCACCTGGCCCAACTGCCGCATCAGCTCGGTCGGCAGCTCCGTGCCTGGGGTGGCAGCTCCCCCACTTCGCTGGCCTCCGCCCTCCTTCGTTGATGATCTCGCTCACCTCGGATGTTTAGGTTCTCCAATGCTTCCATCATGAGCTGGTTGATGTGTCTTTTAAGCTGACTCTCATCCAGTGGTTCCTTGATTGCTTTCTCTTGATCGGATAGAGCCTTCAGTTCCAGTTTCCAACCTGGCTTTCGGTTGCCATGGATGAGGGTGACCCCCCTGGTTTTACCATCCCAGCTGTCCTTTTTCCCCACTCTGGTCGACCATTGCGGTTTGGTGGAGATTTCCAGGACTGCTTTGATGTCTTTGTTAAGATAAGAATTACTCTCATCAGAGGCGAAATGAATCTTTTCCTGAAACTCTGACATTATGAAAATAAACCGCAATGTAAATACTAAGGTATAAGATATTTATTTAGGTACAAAAATAATAAATCATATCCTGGCTATAAAAGAGGTGTTGCTCCTTACAGAAGCTGAAGAGAAAAGGAAAGATCAAAAGAAAGGAATGTACACATGCGTACTAGGAACATATTAATCACGTGCTCAGGAATAAACCACTATATTTGATAGGGATGCATCTCCCCTGCATATACATGTAACAGGCAATATAAAATCACTGCCTGACACCCCTTCTTTGTCTGTTGGATGGATATGCTTATATCACTCTACACACATTAGATATGTTAAAGATTCATGTCTTGCTGCTGGTAACGGCTTGTTCAGGATGTCAGCTATCTGATATTCTGTTGGCACATATTCTAACTTAATGAAACCTTGTCTTACTAAATCTCTAACATTTTTATAACGAATGTCAATGTGTCTGGACCTAGAACCTGTGAAACGTGTTTCTGAAATGTAAACAACTGATTGATTATCTTCCATCATGGTGATTGGCTTCTTCGGTTTGGTCCAGATATCTGTAACTAAAGAATAGAACCAAGTTAATTGATTACTAGCGTCAGAAATGCACGCATATTCCGCCTCGGTGGAAGAACAGGAAACAAAACTCTGTTTTCTCACGTTCCAATGAACGGGACATCCATTCAGGTACATTATGAAACCTGATGTGCTTTTTCTTGATTCCTTATCGCTTGCCCAGTCAGCATCTGCATAACAATACAAGTCAGCAAAATCAGAATGTGTAGGTTCTAGCTTTAATTTCATGTGTTGAGTGTATTTTAGGTATCTCAGTAATTTCTTAATACATGACCAGTGGAATTCTGTGGCTTTGCCTACATGTCGTGACAACAAATTGACACTAAGTGCTATGTCTGGTCTAGTCCAACCACTAATGTATACTAGTGAACCAATTACTGACCGGTAAAGTATTTGATCCTTGAACTCAGGACTTTGTTCATCTTTCAGATTACAAAAATCTGTTTGCATAGGAGTGTGTGTCGGTGTAGCATCTTGCATGTTGCAATAGTGTAGGAGTTGTTCTATCTTGGCTTGTTGTGAGAAGCTAAACCCCTTCTGTGTCTTTTCAATCTGTACACCTAAATAATCATTGACGTGACCTAGTGACTTCAATGTGAAGAATCACTTCAGACCTGAAAAAAAAATTTCACTCATGTGTTTGTTAGGACCAATGTAAACAATATCATCTACATAAACAAGAACAATTTCATATGCATCCCTAAACCTTTTTGTGAACACGCATTCATCAGTTTCGGACTTAATGAAGCCCATTGAATTTAGTTTGTCTTTGAGACAGTTATACCACATCAAACCTGATTGTTTCAGACCATAAAGACTTTTGTTGAGAATCCACGTGTCCCCTTCTCGGCCACTGAGGTCGTCACGGAATCCGGGGGCGCACTTCACGTAGATTTCTTCATCTAGGTCTGCATGTAGATAGTGTTAGGCAGAGGAATCAGTCCTCCGGAGGTCGATGGATCGGGCTTCTTTGAAAACTTACTTCTTAGAAAATAAAACGCGAGATTCAAATACTAATAAACAAAATATTTATTTCAGTAGAAAAATAATAAAGAATTCTTATTAGGACTACATTGTATCGGCTAAGAAAATAAATCAGTTCTACCTTCGGTAGAGATGGCGATGAGAAAGGAGAGGAGGAAACCTTTGGAATGCAGACATGCGTAGAAGAATATATCTGTTAATGTATTAGCAGAGTATTCCTTGTGTTACCAAGGTTGTGCATACAGAAACGTTTAGATTGAGATCAGTTGTGAATAAGTACTCAGCCACACACAGATACACTAACTTGAGTTAAAGTTTACTTCAAGAAATAGCATGTTCCTATAAACAGTCCAAAGTCATACACTTAATAGTCATAATGACAATCCAAGTATTATCCAGTACAAGTACATTTTAGCTATAATACATAACTACAACACAGAGAGAAATGCAGAGCATACATACTCTAGGCCTTGCTCTAATAAGAAGCAGAGACTACACTCTGAGTAGCAGAGACCAAAGACAAACAGAGAGGGACTCCCATAGAAATAAGCTGTGAACTCTAGCTCCCTCTTGTGGCAGTCTGCAATACCTCAGCTAAACAGAGATGTTTCTGTTAAAAGCTAAACATATATTGTCCTATCCAATATTAGTTATGGTCAGAGACCTAACAATATCATACGTCTGTCTGACCATAGATATAATAACACAGTAAATATAGAGATGCACAAGCTGACAATATTCACTTTGTGACACCCCTTCTTTGTCAGTTGGGCTAATGTAATGTGTCACTCAACACACAGTAAATATCTTAGGTAATCATGCTGAGCAATAGGTAATGGTTTGTTCAGAATGTCAGCTATCTGATATTTTGTTGGCACATATTCTAACTTTATGAGACCTTGTCTTACTGACTCTCTAACATTCTTGTAACGTATGTCAATGTGTCTTGACCTTGAACCTGTGAAGTGAGTCCTGGAAATGTAAACTACTGATTGATTGTCTTCCATCACAGTGATCGGTTTTTCGGGCTTCATCCAGATATCTGTAACTAAGGCATCGAACCACGTTAGAAAATTACACGCATCGGACACACATGCATACTCTGCTTCGGTTGATGAGCAGGAAATAAAACTTTGTTTTCTTACGTTCCAGTAAACTGGACATCCATTCAGGAACACTATGTAACCTGATGTGCTTGACTCCTTATCACTTGCCCAATCTGCATCTGTATAACAATACATGTCAGCAAAATCTGTATGTTCTGGTTCTAGCTTCAATTTGAATTGTTTTGTGTGTATCAAGTATCTCAATAACTTCTTAATACATGACCAGTGAAACTCTGTTGCTTTGCCTACATGTCTTGAAAGTAAATTAACACTAAGTGCTATGTCTGGTCTAGTCCATCCACTAATGTAAAGTAGTGAACCAATTACTGAACGATAAAGTGTTTGATCCTTGAACTCAGGACTATGTGTATCTTTCAAATTGTGAAAATCAGTTTGCATAGGTGTTTGTGTAGGCGTTGCATCTGTCATGTTGCATTGATGCAAAAGTTGATCTATCTTAGCTTCTTGTGAAAGGCTAAACCCCTTCTGTGTCTTTTCAATGTGAACTCCTAAATATTCATTGATGTGTCCTAATGATTTCAATGTGAAGTATTTCTGCAAACCTTTAACAAAATTCTCACTCATGCGTTTGTTTGGACCAATGTAAACAATGTCATCATCATAAACAAGAACAATTTCATTAATATTTCCATACCTTTTTGTGAACATGCATTCATCAGTGTCGGACTTAATAAAGCCCATTAAATTTAGTTTGCCTTTTAGACATGTGTACCATATCAGACCTGATTGTTTCAGACCATAGAGACTTTTGTTTAGGAACCAGGTATCCCCTTCTCGGTCCCGGAAGCCGGGAGCGGACCTGACGTAGATTTCTTCATCTAGATCAGCATGTAGATAAGCTGTTTCAACATCAAATTGGAAAACTTCAAGTCCAAGAATAGAAGCAGTGGTTAGAGCAATTTTCACACTTTCAGTTCGCACTGTAGGTAGTAAGTGTTTGTGTAATCTTCAGGATAGCTTTGTGCGAAACCCTGTGCGACAAGTCTTGCTTTGTATAATAATTCACCATCTGGCTTTTGTTTGATTTTGTAGACCCATCTTGTGCCAATGACTTTTTTGTGTGTTGGAGGTGTTGCAGATGTGTATACTTTGAGTTTCTGCAAACTGTCCATCTCAACTTGCATGGCTTCATACCATTTTTCTTGTTCATCTTCAGAAAGATATTTAATTTGTGAAAAGTTCTCCGGTGGGAGTGTAACATTACAGATCAATGGCGATGGTGTGTTTGTCAATTGCATTGTGTATCTCTTTGGTGGAATACCTTTTGTAGATCTCTTGGAACGTCTCGGGACAATTGTCCAGTCGTTTTTCTTGTTGTCCACATCTCCATCAGCGTCGCTAGCTTCAGCATCCACGGCGTTGTAGGATGGGATATCAGGTGATGAACTTTGGTCATCTGGTTGCACTGTATCAACAATTTCAGTTCTAGGGAAATAAACTCCAGGGTCATTAGAATGTATTCTGGACCAATCTGTATCTTCTTCAAAATTAGCTGAATTAGAAATTGTTATCACATTGTGAGAGTCAATGAATCTTCCCCATTTAGAATTGCTATCAACACCCATATATCTCAGTCTCTTTGCTACTGGGCCACCTTTTCTTCTTTGGGCCAATGGAATGTTGACCATGGCATATGAACCAAAAATGTGTAAGTGTCTAAGATCTGGCTGGCGGCCATATAACATGTAAAAGGGTGTTTGGTCAATGACACTGCTCCATGTACGATTGACAATGTAATTTGCATACTGAACTGCTTCGCCCCAAAATGAGTGTTTGAGATTGGCATCTTCTAGGAGGCAGCGTGTCTTGGTTTGGAGGACCCCCTGTCTCCTTTCTGAGACTCCGTTGTGAGCCGGAGTGTATGGGGCAGATGTTTGGTGTAGGATACCGTTTCGTCGCATCCAATCCTGGAAACGTTGAGATGTGAACTCGGCACCACGATCACTCTGGATTCTTCGGATTCTCACTCCGTGTTGATTGTAGATTTGAACTGCAAAATCTCTAAAGGTCTGAAAGGCTTCAGATTTTTCTTTCATAAGAAAGACATAACCACATCTAGAATGATTATCAACAATAGTTAAGAAATACTTTTTACCGCCAATAATTGAACCATAAGGGCCCACAATATCAGTATGAACCAAATCAAAAATGCGTGTTGACTTACGTGTAGCATGTTTTGGAACAGCTGCTGCCCTCGATTTTGCCTTTTTGCAAACAGCACAATCTAGATGTACCTTACATCCTTTGAAATTCAAACCTTGTGTGAAAAATGGCATACGTTTAAGGACCTCAAAACTGGGATGGCCTAATCTTCTGTGCCATCTATGTATACACCTGTCATGTAAACGAAAACCTGTAAGTGAAGTTGCAGCATTAACATTAACATTAGGAACCTTAGGTTTGATTACCTGTTGCTTTGTGGCTTTAAGAGCCTTTGGAGTATTCACAGGATCTCTCTCTGGGGTATCTCTCTCTGGGCCTGTGATATTATCTATTGAGATTTTTTATACTTGCCTGAATTTGAGGTTCTGCCTTTGGCCTCAAATAGTAGACCTGACCAATCACAATTGTGTCAGCAACAATATGACCATCTTTAAAAATATAACTGGCATTACCTAAATGAAGGACATAAAAATGCAAAACAGCAGATAAATGATTCTGACTAAGCAAATTACAATTAGCTGTAGGAATGTAATAAACATCAGGTACCAGGGTACCTAACTCTTCAATAAAAACAGTCCCTTTTCCTTCAACTTTGAAAGGGTGGCCACCAAATGCGTACAGTTCACGATATTCTGGTTCAGGCTCATGTAGCTCTTTGAAAAGTTCTTTTCTGTAAGTAATGTGAACAGCCGCTCCACTATCGAGAGTCCACAAAAGGGAGCGGTCATATTTCTTTGGCTGCGTATCATTGGTGATTGCTAGCATGGTGTGTGGAGGTAGGAAATCACGCCTTGGACCGGGTCGGCGCTGTCCTCTGCCTCTGCTGCCTCTAGGTGCTTTTCCTCTGGGCTGGTACTGGCGTCTATAATCTTTTCCTCTGGGCTGAACAGGAACTTGAGTGTGTTGCAATTTAAAACAATCTCTGCTTGTATGACCCACATGGTCGCAATATTGGCATCTTAGTACCTTTTGTGGAGAATTCTGGATTATGTCAAAAGTGTCCTCACGACGAAGCAAAGTAGTTATATCAGTGACCCAGGCCTTATCGTTCTGTCCCGATTGCTTTAGTTTTGCGTCGCCAACCAATGGAACAATTTGTGACTGTTGGGCGACTATTGGGGCCTGCACTGGTGCGGCCTGTGAAATCACTTGTGGCAAGGCTTGGGCCTGAGCAGGCAGAGCTGCCTGGACTGACTGTTGCTGAGGGGCAGCAATAGGTAGTAGAGCTGGAGCAGGCAAAAGTTGGGCTGCCACAGCTGGTGGTGGCCCTGGAGCAGGCACAGGTTGGGCCCCTGGTGCTGGAGTAGGAGGTGATCCAGCTTGTGGTGGATGCACAATTTGTGCTTGCATCGGTTGGGCAGGCAGGACAATTTGTGCCTGTAAAGTTTTTCCAGGTAATAAAGAATGCTGCATTAATGCATCTAATCTCATTTGATTCATTCTGTTCTGAGCCTGTAATATTGTTAATTCTTCATTTTGATTATACAGGAATTCATTTTGCTTATGGAGAGTTTCATTTTGTTCCTGAAGTACTTGGAGAAATGCAAAGTCCCTTTCATCAAAAAATTTCTGCCCATGTAATTGTGACATGTGCATCCAGGGGCGTTGCTCTAATTTGTTTAAAGAAGGAGGGGAATCATGGCCCCTCCCTGAAATGCCTGTAGGCGGGTGGACATCTTGATTTTTAGCATGAAAGAATGCCTGCAATTTAATCTCGTGTAATTCTTTTTGCAAAAAAATAATCTTTTCCCGCTGTCTTTGCAGTGCCTGGCCATAAGTTAAATTTATTTCTCTTTCAGCACTTGTCTGCTCTATGGAAGACGTTTGTGAGCTGGCAATTTGCTGCCTATAAAAGGATTCTTCCTCATCTTGTGGGGCATTAGCTTGAGAGATTTTTGGAATAGCTTCTAAACATGTAGAATTTCCCCCAGGGAGAAAAGAGGTGCTTTTAACATCATGCACTGACCTTTGAAAAAGTTCTTCTCCAGCTTTTACTTCTGCTTGGGCTTCTAAAATCATTTTTTCGGTCTCTGTTTTCAGCAGCCGTGGCAGCATGTGTAGGAGTCATTTGCAGAGATAACTTGGAAATTCCTTTTTAGTTGCTTCTGTTTCTATCTTATCTCAGTTTGTGGACATGGCTGGTCATAAATCTCTCTAATTAGCTAACTATCCTAAAATGCAATAAAACTTCAAAAGAAGCCATAAAGTTTACAACCATCCTCTGCTACCATTGTTAGGCGGAGGAATCAGTCCTCCGGAGGTCGATGGATTGGGCTTCTTTGAAAACATACTTCTTAGAAAATAAAACGCGAGATTCAAATACTAATAAACAAAATATTTATTTCAGTAGAAAAATAATAAAGAATTCTTATTAGGACTACATTGTATCGGCTAAGAAAATAAATCAGTTCTACCTTCGGTAGAGATGGCGATGAGAAAGGAGAGGAGGAAACCTTTGGAATGCAGACATGCGTAGAAGAATATATCATACGTCTGTCTGACCATAGATATAATAACACAGTAAATATAGAGATGCACAAACTGACAATATTCACTTCGTGACAGATAGGCAGTGTCAACATCAAATTGGAAAACTTCCAGTCCAAGAATGGAAGCTGTAGTTAAGGCTATTTTCACACTTTCAGTCCGCACTGTAGGTGAGTAAGTGTTTGTGTAATCATCAGGATAATTTTGTGTGAAACCTTGTGCTACTAGTCTTGCTTTGTATAATGGTTCACCATCTGGTTTTTGTTTGATTTTGTATACCCATTGTGTGCCAATGACTTTCTTGTTTTGAGGAGGTGCTGTAGGTGTAAATACCTTGAGATTCTGGAGACTGTCCATCTCAACTTGCATGGCAGTGTGCCATTTATCTTGTTCATCTTGTGAAAGATATTTGATTTGAGCATAAGTCTCTGGTGGAAGTGTAACGTTACAGACCAATGGTGGTGGTCTGTTTGTGCATTGCAATGTGTATTTCTTTGGAGGAATACCTTTTGTAGTTCTCTTGGAACGTCTTGGAGCGGTTGTCCTATCTTCTTCATCTTCCTCATCTCCATCGTTGTCGCTAGCATGAGCGTCCACGGCAGGTGAAGATGGAATGTTAGATGAATCATCTCTGGGAAAATAAACTCCAGGATCATTAGAATGTATTTTGGACCAATCTGAATCTTCTTCAAAGTTAGCAGAATTAGAAATTGTAATCATATTGTTAGAGTCAATGAATTTTCCCCATTTCGAATTGTCATCAATGCCCATATATCTCAGTCTTTTAGCAATTTGGCCACCTTTTCTTCTTAGCGCTAATGGAATGTTCACCATTGCATATGAACCAAAAATGTGTAGATTAGAAAGATCTGGCTGGTAGCCATGCAGCATGTAAAAAGGTGTTTGGTCAATCACACTACTCCAAGTGCGATTAACAAGATAGTTTGCATACTTAACTGCTTCGCCCCAAAATGAATGTTTCAGATTAGCATCTTCTAGGAGGCAGTGCATCATGGTTTGGAGGATGCCTTGCCGTCGTTCTGCCACTCCGTTGTGAGCTGGCGTTGAAGGGGCGGATGTTTGGTGAATGATACCGTTTCTGCGCATCCAATCCTGGAAACGTTGTGACATGAACTCGGAACCACGATCACTCTGGATTCTGCGGATCTCCACCCCATGTTGATTGAAAGCCTGTATTGTAAAGTCTTTAAAGATCTGAAACGTTTCAGATTTCTCTCTCATAGGAAAGACATAACCATATCTAGAATGATTATCAACAATAGTTAAGAAATACTTTTTACCGCCAATAGTTGGGCCATAAGGATCCACAATATCAGTATGAACCAAATCAAAAATGCGTGTTGACTTACGTATAGCATGTTTTGGAATGGCTGCTGCCTTTGATTTTGCCTTTTTGCAAACAGCACAATCCAAATGTACCTTACATCCTTTGAAATTCAAACCTTGGGCAAACAATGGCATTCGCTTAAGGACGTCAAAACTGGCATGCCCCATTCTCCTATGCCATTTATGTATACAGTTGTAATGTAAGGGTCGACCTATGAGAGAATTAACAAAGTTAACATTTGAATTAGGAACCTTAGGTTTGCTTTTAGGAGTCAGTGAGGCAATTACAGGATCTCTCTCTTGGACAGCTCTTTCTGGGCCTGCGTTGCCATTAATGGAAGGTATTATACTTGCTTGTTTTTGAGGCTCAGGTTTTGGCCTTAAGTAGAAGACTCCAGCAATCACAATTGTGTCTGCAACAATCATACTATTCTTAACAATGTAGCTTGCGTTCTTAAAATGATGAATCTGAAAATCTAAAATATTGATTAAATGGGTATAACTAAGCAAATTAAAAGCTGCAGCAGGAACATAATAAACATCTGGAACCAGTGTATCTAACTCTTCAATGTAAACAGTCCCTTTTCCTTCGACTTTGCAAGGACGCTCAGTGAATGTATAAAGTTCACGAAGTTCTGGTTCTGGTGCATGCATTTCTTTGAAAAGGTGCTTTTGGTAAGTAATGCTAATTGAGGCACCTGAGTCCAAAGTCCACAATAAATGTCTATCAAATTGTTGACAGGGTTGGACAGCTTGTGTGATGGCAAGAGTGGCATATGGGCCAAATGGGTCGCGCCTTGGACCTGGGCGACGTTGGCTGCCACCTCTGCTTCTGCTGCCTCTGAAGACTGTTCCTCTGGGCAGGGATGCACTTCTCCTGTAGGTTGTGCTTCTGGGTTGGTACTGATCCCTGAAATCTGTTCCTCTGGGCTGGACAGGAAATTGAGTGCGTTGCAATTGAATACAATCTCTGCTTGTGTGGCCTACACGATCACAATATTGGCAACGTAGCAATCTTGGAGTGTATTCCCTCTCTGGGAGTCTTCTAAGTGGAAGACGTGTTGCAGTTAGGGGGCGCTGCAAGTGTGGGGCTGCAAGTGCAATATCTTCATATTCTGTTAAAATTCTACAAACATTGTCCACAGTTCTTTGAGCAAAAGGTACATGATTGATTTGTGTGATGGCCTCTCTCCATGTGTAATTTAAGGAATTGGTAATAATACTGACCATTTGATTATCGTCCATTGGATAGCCACGTTCTGCGAGGTCTTTCCTCATGCGTTTCATCTTTGTTAAATGTGCCCCAATGCTGTCTGTAGGTTTAATTCTAGTTCCATGAAATTGTGACAAAAGCAGGTTAGTAGATTCAGCTGAAATTGGCCGGAAACAACGTTCTAATTGAGTCCATATTTCTTGGGCAGTAGCATTTGGGACAAACGTTTGTTGCATTTCTATCTCCATCGACATCAGTATACTGGTGGACGCCTTTATATCTAATAATCTGACAGCGTCTGGCCAAGGTCGCTGAGGTGGGTTGAATACCATGTCATGCGTGCCTTCACGATGAAGCAAAATAGTCATTTCACTGACCCAGGCTTTATAGTTCTGTCCTGATGGCTTTAACTTTGAGTGTCCAGTTAATGGGGCAACTGGTTCCTGGTAAGGTGGAGCAACTGCTTGTATTGGCTGTAAAGGCGGGGCGCCTAATGGGGCCTGCGCAGGTGCGGCCTGAGGAATTGCCTGTGGACCCACTTGGGGTTGAAGAGGAGGCGGCAAAGGAGCCTGCATTGGAGCAGGTGGTGGTGCCTGGGCTGGCTGTTGTACAGCAGCTGGTGCAGCAGCAGGAGCTGGCTGCATAGGAGCAGGCGGTGGAGAAATTGGCACTAACTGGGCCACAGTTGGGGCAGGCGTAGGAGCTTGCATTGGAATAAGCAATTGTCCCATTTGGGGTTGCTGTTGTGTAGTTGGAACAGCAGGAGCTGTAGCAATTCCAGCCTGCGAAGCAGCTTGAGTCTGCTGCATAATTTGTGCAGCCATGGGAATGGGTGGTGCACTTTGTGCCTGTATTATTTGGGCAGGCTGAAAATATTGTTGTTGGGCTAAAGGTGTAGGTGGAGCAAACTGCGATCCAAAACTTTCAGGTGGCATAGGTGACAAAGGTTGTCTTGTGCCTGACATCAGAATATCTAATCTTTTAAATAAGATTTCAAACATGGTTTCTGTTATATTGTTATTTTGTCCACCAGATGGCACTGTAACATTACTTTTGGGAGAGTCTCTTTGTTCATAAGATCTTTGATCAGAGCCAGCCCCTATTGACGTATAGTCATATGTCCCTTCCGGCAAATGAAAGGTAACACCCATTTTGGGGTGGGACTCTAATGTTGGAGAGACCGGAAGAGATGGCCCAGGAAAAGGTTTTGAAATATGAGAAGGCTGGCAGATATCTTGTTTTTCATATGGGCGTTTGCTTTCTAGTAACTGCTTCCTTAGGTATTCAATTTCTCTGTCTTTACTAGCAAGAAGGTCTTTGTGGCGTGTATCAATAAATTTTTCTGTGACTGATACGTTAGTTGAGGGGGCTCCCTCAGAAAAACTTTAAAGTAATTGAGTCGGAAGTGGCTCATAATGAGTAATCTTTGGAATGGCCCCCATTTGAGTTGAACTGGCACCCGGGAAAAAATGTGTGTTTTTGACTTTGACTGACCTTTGAAAGTCTTTTTCTTGTTGCAAGGCTTCTGCCGCTGTGATAGATGGTGTGGGCGAAGACGCCGGAGAAGTTTGCAGAGATGCGATATCAGTCTGTCTCGGTGCAGTTATTAAGAGCAGAGAAGATGCAGGCAAATAGGGTGCTTCTTGAGGTGTCTGTGTTTCTTCAACTGGCTGGTCGAGGAGGAGTAAAAGTTCTTTCTCCGGAGAAGACATTTTTAGTAGATTTATGGCGTTTTCACTTCAAAACAGCCAAAACATTCTTATCTCTATCTTACTAGGCTAAAACGCAATAAATCTGTCAGAATTAATTAAGATCCAGGAACCAAACCTCTGCTATCATGTTAAGATAAGAATTACTCTCATCAGAGGCAAAATGAATCTTTTCCTGAAACTCTGACATTATGAAAATAAACCGCAATGTAAATGCTAAGGTATAAGATATTTATTTCGGTACAAAAATAATAAATCACATCCTGGCTATAAAAGAGATGTTGCTCCTTACAGAAGCTGAAGAGAAAAGGAAAGATCAAAGAAAGGAATGTACACATGCGTACTAGGAACATATTAATCACGTGCTCAGGAATAAACCACTATATTTGATAGGGATGCATCTCCCCTGCATATACATGTAACAGGCAATATAAAATTGCTGCCTGACAGTCTTCGATGGGGCAAGTGGCTCATGTCTCCAGTTGGGTGAAAGTTGACCTGTCCCCCCCAACACTCGGTTTCTCACTGCTCGCTGCTTAATTTGGACATGATTTGCAGGATCCACTTGGTAGAAAAGAAATTTCTTCTCTCCGGGTTGATCACTTTTGAAGACCATGCTTTATGTAAGGCTCAGCCTCTCTCCCTTAATCAAGGAAGTGAAGACTCTTGAAACTTTGCATTTCAAAAGGAAGCTTTTATTGAGAAAGAGGTGAAAGCAGGGCAAAAGATAAGCAGGGTCTGGGGTCCTTAGGGCTATACAATTGGAATAAAAGAAGTTGGAATCCGCTCCCAACTGTCCCAAGTGGATTCAGTCAGTTGTTGTTATGAGAACTCAAGCCGAGAAAGGTGATAAGTTTTTCTCAGGTACCACTTTGCCTGTCTCTTCAGAGCTGAGACAAAACAGATGGCTCCAAGCAATTCCCTCCCCCTCCCTTTCCCAAGCAGGTACATCAAAGTGACAGGATAGCCAGAAACAGGAATGGGGTTGTAAAAAAGTATCCAGGGCCCCCTCTCCACCAGAATGGCAGTGTCCTGATAGGGATCTATGGGAACTGACACCTGGTTTAATAACTGTGCTGATTTAATTCAACAGACCAACACTAGGCTCTCTTGGATGAAAATGATTTTCTGGATTCATTTGAAGGCCTTGCAGTGAAATAGAAACATGTTGAAAAAAAGACATCAGGCTCAAGCCCAGAAACGACATCCAATCAAGTTCAATCCTTTATTTCCTTATAGCTAATGGATTGAATATTGCCAAACTAATGCTACAACATTTTAGACATATCCCAAGGTGTGGCTATCCTGAACAGCTTCTCCCTCTTCTCAGGACTGCTCAGGACTGTGCAGCTCCTTAACCTGGGCCTCTCTCTGGGAAAGCTCTGAGTTGCCAAAATTCTCTCCCACAGCTCCTAAAGGTGCACATTCCATCACACAAGGAGAGTAGGACCTCATTGGTCCTCCTGGAAACTTTCAGTATCTCAACCATGATATTCTTCTGTCAGAATCACTGTGGTGATTCTACTCCTTAGTGGGTGGCTTTTTCCAGAACATGCTGGGGGATTTGGCAATTGGTTAGATCTGAGTTTTATTTTACCACATATGCTTTTTAACATCTACTTATATGAAACCATTGAGAGAGATCATCTAGAGATTACAGATTAACAGAGTTGGAAGGGACCTTGTAGGTCATCTAGTCCAACCCCCTGCCCAAGCAAGAGACCCTACACCATTTCTGACAAATGGCAGTCCAATCTTTTCTTGAAAGCCTCCAGTGATGAAGCTCCTACAACTTCCAAAGGCAAACTGTTCATTGGTTGATTGTTGTCACTGTCAGAAAATTTTTCCTTATTTCTAGGTTGAATCTCTCCTTGATCAGTTTCCATCCATTATTCCTTGTCTGGCCTTCAGGTGCCTTGGAAAATAGTTTGAACCCTTCCTCTCTGTAGCAGCCCCTCAAATATTGGAACACTGCTATCATGTCTCCCCTGGTCCTTCTCTTCACTAGACTAGCCATGCCTAGTTCCTGCAATTGTTCTTCATATGTTTTAGTCTCCAGTCCCCTAATCATCCTTTTTTTTGTGACCTTCAAAGAGAGAGTGGACTGCCATCTGTCTCAAATGGTGTAGGAACTCCTGCTTGAGTGGGGGGTTGGACTAGATGACCTACAAGATCCCGTCCAACTCTAATAATAAAATCCTGGTTGCTCTTCTCTGCACTTTTTCTAGAGTCTCAACATCTTTTTTATGTGTGAGCACAACTGGATGCAGTATTCTAGGTGTGGTCTTACTAAGGCTTTATAGAGTGGTATTAGTACGTCACTTGATCTTGATTGTATCCCTCAGTAAATGCAATTTAGGATTGCATTGGCTTTTTTGGCTGCCGCTGCACACTGCTGGCTTATATTTAACTGGTTGTCTAGTAAGACTCCAAGAAGCCATCAAAATGCATTTTGGCAGGTGAGTGATGTCCTATCTGATCTAGAGTGGTCCACAGTAACCCTAGTGGAGTAGGTTCACAGTTGGGGGTATTCCAAATTCCATTATTATCCCTAGAGAGCCATGTGGCCTCAGTGACATAGAATGCTTTTCATCTGCTTTGGTTGATTTATCAACAGCGACGTATCTGGCCAGAGACAGTCTTGCAACAGTTATTCAAATTTTGATAATTTCTCAGTTTATTATTTCAGTGTGTTATATGTGGGATTGCCTTTGAAAATTGCCTGGAAAATTCAATTGTTGAAAATAGTGTCTGGATGTCTTCCTGATAGGAACATTATAGAATAGAATATAGAATTTTTTATTAGCCAAGTGTGATTGGACACACAAGGAATGTGTCTTGGTGCATATCCTCTCAGTGTACATAAAATAAAAGATACATTCATCAAGAATCATAAGGTACAACACTTAATGATAGTCCAGGTACAAATAAGCAATCAAATCATATTAGGAACCAGTCAATATAAATCGTAAGGATACAAGCAACAAAGTTACAGTCATACAGTCATAATTTATTATTTTTATTTATTTATTTATTTTTATTTATTTTATTTGTCAAACATGTACAGGATAGTAGTTGTTTGTATAAACATAACATGTAAAAAGTACCAATAAAAGAGGACAATAGGACAGTAGGACAGGGACGGTAGGCACAGTGGTGCGCTTATGCACGCCCCTTAAAGACCTCTTAGAAATGGGGAGAGGTCTACTGTAGACAGTCTAAGGTTAAAGTTTTGGGGGTTTGGGGAAGAAACCACAGAGTCAGGTAGTGCATTCCAGGCATTGATCACTCTGTTGCTGAAGTCGTATTTTCTGCAGTCGAGTTTGGAGCGGTTTACATTAAGTTTGAATCTATTACGTGCTTGTGTATTGTTGCGGTTGAAGCTGAAGTAATCATTGACAGGAAGGACTTTTTGATATATGATTTTATGAACTACATTTAGATCAGATTGGAGGCAGCGTAGTTGTAAATTGTCTAATCCCAATATTTCAAGTCTGGTGGAATAAGGTATTTTATTGCGAGCAGAGGAGTGGAGGACTCTTCTAGTGAAATATTTTTGGACTCTCTCGATTGTATTAATGTCTGATATGCAGTGCGGGTTCCAGACAGGTGAACTGTATTCCAAAATTGGTCTAACAAATGTTTTGTATGCTCTGGTTAGCAGTGTAATATTGCCAGAGAAGAAGCTATGCAAGATTAGATAAACAACTCTCAGAGCCTTTTTGGCAATGTTGTTACAGTGGGCTCTAGCACTTAAGAGATGGGTGATGGGAACAATGAGAAAATTAATAGTAATAGTAATGCAGACTTGGTGAATAGTTTGACAGTGTTGAGGGAATTATTTGTTTAGCAGAGTGATGGCGTTCGGGGAAAAAACTGTTCTTGTGTCTAGTTGTTCTGGTGTGCAGTGCTCTATAGTGTCGTTTTGAGGGTAGAAGTTGAAACAATTTATGTCCAGGATGCGAGGGGTCTGTAAATATTTTCACAGCCCTCTTTTTTACTCGTGCAGTATACAGGTCCTCAATGGAAGGCAGGTTGGTAGCAATTGTTTTTTCTGCAGTTCTAATTATCCTCTGAAGTCTGTGTCTGTCTTGTTAGGTTGCAGAACCAAACCAGACAGTTATAGAGGTGCAGATGACAGACTCAATAATTCCTCTGTAGAACTGTATCAGCAGCTCCTTGGGCAGTTTGAGCTTTCTGAGTTGGCGCAGAAAGAACATTCTTTGTTGTGCTTTTTTGATGACATTTTTGATGTTAGGTGTCCATTTTAGATCTTGAGATATGGTAGAACCTTTGGTAGAAATTTGAAGGTCTCTACTGTTGCTACTGTGTTGTCTAGTATTGTAAAAGGTGGAAGTATGGGAGGATTTCTCCTAAAGTCTACCACCATTTCTATGGTTTTGAGTGTGTTCAGTTCCAGATTGTTCTGGTCGCACCACAAGGTTAGTTGTTCAACCTCCCGTCTGTATGCGGATTCATCATCGTCTCGAATGAGACCGATCACTGTTGTGTCATTTGCGAACTTGGGCAGTGTTGTGTCATCTGCGAACTACAATAAGTAGTTTAACAGATGGATTGTTAGAGAGGCAGTCATTGGTATATAGAGAATAGAAGTGGAAAGAGCACACAGCTATATAATAATATTATATATATTATATTATATATTCACAATCATAATTATATTATATATTCACAATCATGTTTATACTTTGTCTGTAATCATATACACGCTTGACAAAATAAATAAATAAAACATTATGTCTGTACTTTGCCATCTCCACTGGCTGTCAATCCAATTCACAGCTCAGGTTTTCAAATATAAAGCCCCAAACAGCTTAGGACCAGGTTATCTGATAAGAGCACCTTTTCCCATATATACCTATCCAGACTTTAAAATCTAATGAGGCTATCCTCAAGGCCCTTTCCCCAAAGGAAATGTTTATATTTAAAAAATAATCAATTGGTTACTTTTCTTATCTTCCACTTTAATGATATAGAGAGTTATAGTGATTTTTCAGAAATAGGTAAGAACTATTATGTAAGTAATGGGAAGTGCAACATTCCTTAAGTTCTGGTAAAATTCAGAAGAAATTCAAGCAGGTTCTTCCCTTAGTCACTGGGACATAAGAGGGAATGGAGGTAAAGCATAATCAGGCATGCAGGAGTCTGTTATGGTAGCCTGTCTCAATAAAATAAGTCTGATATTCCTGCAATTTTGATTTCCTAATTTGGTCTACCTCAGAGGCTTGACAAATAGAAATGAAATATTTGTTTTTTCTTTTATATAAATGAAATCTCTCAGTAATACCTTTTATGGATATTTTTTAGTCTCTGGAAACATTAAGGCAGCATCCAGAAGATAATCGCAATCAGATTCGTGAATTGGCACAAACTTTAACAGATGGTGGAGTTTTGGATGAATTGATCAACGAGAAACTTGAAAAATTCAATGTTCGGTGGGAAGAGCTACAACAGAAGGTATATTTCTCTTTTCTAATTTTTTGTTTTAAACACTATTTTAGGCATAAATGCTGGGTGGCTCTACATAAAAATAAAGTTATAAATTACAAATGTCTTAAAATTTGTTAGTTATGTATATTAGATTTTCCAGAATATAAAAGTTTTAGCAAAAAATCAAGCAAATGGGTTATTTTCAAGGCCAACAGTCCTGGCTTCAGAATGCACAGAGGAGGAGTGATGCACCTGAACAAAAGACTTTTCCCAAACATCTACCTGCCCAAGGATTGAACTCTGGTTGCCTGGCTACTGGGGGGTGGGCTCTGGTGTTTGTTTCAGTTCATTTCTTCGTGTGCATTTTGCTTCAGATCTTGCCTGACTTTTGCTGCATTCAGTTCTTTCCTAGAAAAAGTACCTTTTCTCTAAATATATGGAGTCAAGGTTTTTTCTTTCCTAGGGATTGTACAGAGGCAGCCCTGACATTAGGCAAATTCTGCTTTAACAGTAAACCCAGAGACTGCAGTCTACCATGGGGACTGAGCATCTAAATGTCCAGCCACAAGAGTGAGCTAGAGGAGAGGGGCTCCAATCTACAGGGCTCCAATCGGGTTCCTTCCTAGACCGCACCACACTCGAGATGAGGCAGAATGGCTGGATCTAGACCTAGATGAGGAACCTGTCAGGCCAAGATGGTTGATGGGCATGGGGCGAAAGGTAGAACCAGAGAAATGATCCTTGAGGGCAATCTTCACCTGAGGTAGCAGAGGTTCCCACAGGCTGGAGTGGCGTGAGGGGATGAAGTCCCCCCTCTTGATGAGAACCTGGAGGATGCCATGCTGAGCCATGCTCTGTACCTATTACAAGAGGCACTCAAGAACCGAAGAGCCTGGGAAATTCTTGTTCAGATGACTTCCTGGGCTACTGCATGCCAATCCGTGGATGGAGCTACTGCAGCAAAGTTCACGACAAGTGAGCGCACCTGCTCTGCCTGGACCAGCGCCAGCGATGCCATCACCAGCAGTGGCTACTGAGTGAATCCCTCTGCCTGAAGGTGCTGCCCCTCAGAGATGTTGAGCTTTGAAGGTCTCAGCCTTGGTGGTGAAGTATGGGGGAGCCCCCAAGCAACTGGGATTCTTCTGGTGCAAGTCTGGAACTACATGCAGGAATATGGGGTTGAATTGGGGATGAAGATAGCACAAGTAAGATGCGTGACAATGGCTCTTGAGGGTGCCACAGATGAATGGATGGTTTCCCTCCTCAATGGTGATGCCTGCCAACTGTGGAATTATGACCACTTTATGGCAGCCCTTTGCCAACAGTTTGAGGACCCACTGGCAGAATGCAAGACTCAGACCCAGATGAAGACCATCACCCAAAGGCGGAAGTCAGTGGCCGCGTACACCCAGGAGTTCCAAGAGTTAGCATGCCTGCTAGCCACATAGCCTAAAGACATCCTGATCTATTGTTTCAAAGATGGCCTCAATGATGGTGTCTACCTGTATTTTGTGTGGGGCTCCATGCACCCTACAATACTGGTATGGGTTGGTGGATGAGGTAGAGATTGACACAGCTTGAGACCAACACCATGGTGGCCATGGATGGTGCAAATCCTCCCCTCCTGCATGTAAAGAAACCTCAAAGTCAGCAAAGATCAAATCCGGATCTAGACCGAGATCCACAGCATGCTTCAAGTTCAAGAAAGAGGAACACTGGGCTGATCAATCAAGCCCAGCCTCGAAGCTATGGTGACTCTGGGGAAGAAGCTGGAGAAGCCAGATCCGAGGACCCAGGAAACAGCACTGAAAGGCATGGGGGTCATTGAGTTCACCCACCTAACTCTGAAGGGCTGGGAGTTCTGACCAGCTTGGGTGAGAGTGAAAGGAACTATGACGGCAATCCCCTAGTAAGTCGACATGCGATCCCTGTTGTTAATGTATTAGCAGAGTATTCCTTGTGTTACCAAGGTTGTGCATACAGAAACGTTTAGATTGAGATCAGTTGTGAATAAGTACTCAGCCACACACAGATATACTAACTTGAATTAAAGTTTACTTTAAGAAATAGCATTTTCCTATAAACAGTCCAAAGTCATACACTTAATAGTCATAATGACAATCCAAGTATTATCCAGTACAAATACATTTCAGCTATAATACATAACTACAACACAGAGAGAAATGCAGAGCATACATACTCTAGGCCTTGCTCTAATGATAAGCAGAGACTACACTCAGTAGTAGAGACCAAAGACAAACAGAGAGGGACTCCCATAGAAATAAGCTGTGAACTCTAGCTCCCTCTTGTGGCAGTCTGCAACACCTAAGCTAAACAGACTTATAGCTGTTAAAAGCTAGACATATATTGTTCTATCCAATATTAGTTATGGTCAGAGACCTAACATTCTCCCCTTTGGGTAGATCAATATATAATACCTTACATCTTTAAACCATAGTTTTCACAACACTCTTTGTGTTTAATTGCACCTTGCGCTTTAGTGAAATGATCTGCAATATTCTGTTCAGTCATGCAGTATTCCAACTTAACCATTTTATTTTGAACACATTGTCTAACATTCAGATATCTCAAATCAGTATGTTTCGACCTTGTTTTCACAGCTAAACTATTAGCCATACTAATGGCAGATTGATTGTCTTCATACACAATAAATGGCTCCTGTACAGTAATTCCTATATCCTTTAACAATTGTTTATAATATACCAATTCTGTACACATTAATGATAAACTCGAGAATTCTGCTTCCATAGTGGATAAACTAATATGTTGTTGCCTAATAGATTTCCACCCTATTAAAGCATTACCCAACATTACCACTATACCTGATGTTGATTTGCGAGTCATTGCATCAGTAGCAAAACTTGCATCAGCATATGCAGTTAACACTAATTCATTTCTCGGTTCTAAATATAAAGAATAATGTATTGTGTGCTTTAGGTATCTAAGTATTCGTTTAGCTGCTTGCCAATGCCTTTCATTTGGTTCAGCATTATATCTAGCCAGTTGATTTACGCTATAAGATATATCTGGTCTAGACCAATTACTCAAATATGAGAGACTACCAATTAGAGACTGATATATCTCCTTATCAAACACAGGACATTTAGTATCACTATTTGTAAATCCCTGATCCATTGGTGTCTTAGCAGTTTTACAATTCTCCAGGTTATATCTTTTTAACAATTGGCTAATCTTCTTAGCTTGCGAAATTTTGAATCCTCTATTTGTCTTCATTATATCAAGACCCAAATAATGTTTAATTTCTCCTAAATTTCTAATCTTGAACTTTCTTTGTAATTCAGAAACAATATCATTTGCTTCTTGTTCAGTCTTTGTTATAATCGCTATATCATCTGTAAATAATAGCAACAGAGAAATCAAACCATCTTTCTCTCTCCTAAATAAACAAGGATCAGCTATACCAGCTTTAAAATCCATGGAAACTAATTCTTTTACAATGCATTTATTCCATTCATAACCTGATTGCTTTAAACCATAAAGACTTTTCTTTAATTTCCAATAATCATTTTTTCCATCATCTTTTAAACCTAATGGCTTTCTCATATAAATGGTATGTTGTAAAGGTGCATGTAGATATGCAGTTTCGACATCTACATGATTAATTATGCATTTATTTTTAGCTGCCCAAACTAATGCTCCTCTCAATGTATTTGCTCTCAGACTAGGTGCAAATACCTCATCATAATCCTTATCTGATTGAGCAAATCCCTGAGCAACTAATCTTGCTTTATGGGTAACAGTGCCATCCACACCAGCCTTTAATTTATACACCCATCTGCAACCTATTGCACGCTCACCTGGTGGTAACTTTACATCTTCATATACCTCAAGATCCTTTAAAGATTTTAATTCCTTATTCATAGCTTCCTGCCAAGCTACCTGTTCCTTTGTTGGATACAGCTTAAGTTCATTATAATTAGACGGTTCCACATTAATCTGGCATACAATACTTGCCTGATATCTATCAGGTGGACGTCTCTCCCTAGTTGACCTCCTAGGCAATTTAGTACAAGTTGTTGGAATTTCCTCTTCCTTTTCCTCCCCTATCGAAGTATCTTCTACATCATCCATAGATGGTTCCTCTATTGAGGATTCTTTCACTATCCTATCATCAGTACTATTCTTATCAGAATCATCAGGAAACAATGGATCCTCAACAACAATACTATCTTGTTCCTTGTATTCCTGTTCCAGTTTACTCCATCCAACATGCTCAAGGAATTTAGCACTTGCACTACAATATACTCTAGTAGTACCTGGCTCCCAGAATCTAAATGATCTATGATTAGATTCATACCCTACAAAACATAATTTCCGTGCTCTATGTTGTCCCTTTCGCCTTACTTGTGTGGGAATATGCACCCATGCTGGTGCACCAAATGTATGCAAATAACTAAGATTTGGTTTCCTACCATACCAACGGGTAAATGGCAATTCACCAGTTGTTGCATTCACTACATTGTTCAAAACATGGTTAGCACACATTATAGCTTCACCCCAGAGCCTCTCTGGTAAACCAGAATCTGAAATCATGGTTCTAGACATAGCCTGTAATGTCTGACCTCTTCTTTCAATATGCGCATTATGTTGTGGCCGAAAAGGAGCAGAACGCTTATGTTCAATACCAGCTCTCTTTAGCATATCTTCAAATCTCTTATTGGTAAACTCAGTACCGTTATCTGTTACTAAACTAACCAGTTTCTTATTCATTTTTCGTTCAACAAACCTTAACCAGTTTACAAAATGCTGATATGTTTCTGTTTTTGTTTTCATCAGATAACAGAAACCATATCTAGAAAAATGATCAACTATGCTCAATATATAACAGGCTCCACCTAAACTGGGTTTCTTAGGGCCAATGAGATCAGCAAATACAACCTCTAATGGTTCCTTGGTTTTAAATCCATTTAACCTGTTTGCAGGAATTACCTTGCTCTTTTCCTGATTGCAAGCATTACAATTTAAATATCTTGCACAAGGTTTTAATTTTATACCATTAGATAACTCAACAGTTTTCTTTAAAATTTTGAAATTTAAATGTCCCATACGTCTATGGAGCAAATGAATACATTCATCATGAGGCTTTCTATTTTCATAAACTGAATTGGCCTTATTTAATGGACTATCATGGATAATGTATAAGCCATCATGCAACCTTGCAGTAACTCTTTTACCTTGTTTTTCAATTAAACATTTATCTCCCTGAAAAGTTACCACAAACCCTGCTTTTACCAATTCTCTCACAGATAGTAAGTTATATATAAGGTTAGGTACATATAACATTGGTAAATTTTCATTAATACATGAACAATATGCATTACCTTCTCCAGATACTTTCAATTTCCAGCCATTTGCTAATGATACATGCTGGTTACTTTTAGTCATATTAACAAATCTCTCTTTACTTTTAGTTATACACTGAGATGCTCCACTGTCTATTATCCAGATATCATGGCTTACATTTTTATTTGTACTTGATATAGCTACACTAACATCATTATAAGCTCTCTGCATATTACTAGTATTCTGCCTTTTACCCATTTTACAGAATCTGGCTATATGACCCTTAGCCCCTCAAGAATAACATTTCCTAACAATATAGGCAGTTGAAGACCGTTTTTCTTCCTGTGGTGGTTTCTCTCTCAGTTGTTTTCTATCTTGCCTTCTTCTAGACTCTTCTAACAGTCTTCCTATTATGCCAGTCAATGTCAGTTCATCTCTGGTCAAAACTTCCAGTGAAGACACATAATCATCATAAGAGTCATCCAAAGAAGAAAAAATAATATAAACTTGATGCAACTCTGAGAAAATCAGTTCTTTTTCATGTAGCTCTTGTAATGTTCTCTTCATAAACTCCAAATGAGCTAACATGTCACCACCTTTTAACAAACGTGCTCTGAACAGTTTACGTGTAAGGTGTATGTGCGCACCAACACTATCTCGAACATAAAGTCTCTTTAAGGTACTCCAACACTTGGCAGCAGAATCTTCACCATGAATATGGACCAGTTGCTGATCACTCAGTGTCAGTCCAATAATACTAAGAGCCTTTTCATTATCCCGGTTAAAGGCAGCTATTTTCTTCTTATCTTCATCATTTGTTGGATCCCAAGCTGTTATATCAGGTGGATTATTAACCACAGTCCATAATCCTTCTTTACGCAAAAGTAAGCTGCACTTCATAGACCAGGAAACATAGTTAGTTCCATCTAACCTGGTTATCAGGGATAAGCTAGTTGACTGTTCTTGTGCCATTGTTAATTTAACAGTAAACCACAAGTTAGCTGTCTGAGTATGAAACTGAATATTCACACTAACTCTCAATATCTCTCTGGGCCCATAACCAGTGTTAATGTATTAGCAGAGTATTCCTTGTGTTACCAAGGTTGTGCATACAGAAACGTTTAGATTGAGATCAGTTGTGAATAAGTACTCAGCCACACACAGATATACTAACTTGAATTAAAGTTTACTTTAAGAAATAGCATTTTCCTATAAACAGTCCAAAGTCATACACTTAATAGTCATAATGACAATCCAAGTATTATCCAGTACAAATACATTTCAGCTATAATACATAACTACAACACAGAGAGAAATGCAGAGCATACATACTCTAGGCCTTGCTCTAATGATAAGCAGAGACTACACTCAGTAGTAGAGACCAAAGACAAACAGAGAGGGACTCCCATAGAAATAAGCTGTGAACTCTAGCTCCCTCTTGTGGCAGTCTGCAACACCTAAGCTAAACAGACTTATAGCTGTTAAAAGCTAGACATATATTGTTCTATCCAATATTAGTTATGGTCAGAGACCTAACACCTGTAACCATTCATGTGGAACTAGTGGTGCCTTCCTCAGGGACCCAGGGGAGGATGTTGGGTTCACTGGACTCTAGCTGCCCTGAGATGGTGGAAAAGCTGGGACTAAGACTCAAGTGGCTGAAGGTGGCAATACCTTTTTGCCAACTGCATGGGACAGTAGTGGGGGGAGGCAGCTCATTTTATAACTGAAACAGTGGAGATGAGAATGGGAAAGCACAAAGAGACTCTGAGTTTCATAGAGGCACAAGGGGTGGAGAGACCCCTCCTACTTGGACTGACTTGGCTCCAGAAATGGGACCCTTATGTAAATTCGAGGAGAGGGCTTTTAAAGATTCGGCACAAGATGGCCAAGAAAGGGGAAGAGATTCCGATACCCAGAGGCAGGAAAACCAAAGGACAGAAAGAGTTGTGGGTAGAGGTAAAGGAACACCCAAAAGGCAAGTCCAGAATCCAAAGGAGTACTAGGATCTATAGGACATATTTAGCAAGAAGGGCTCTGTCACGGTCCTGCCCCATTGCCCACTGACTGTAGTATTGAAATCCTTCCTGAGGCTAAACTCCCCAAACCTAAGCTTTACTCAATGACTCCACGAGAGTTAGGAGAGCTCCGCGCTTTCATAGATAAAAATGTGGATTTATTCAACTGATTAGACCGCAAGTGGCAGCCCTGGTATTGTTCCAGGAAAAAAAGGATGGAACTCTTAATGTGTTGACTATATGGGGCTAGATGTGGTGTGCGTAGAAAATGTCTACCAATTGCCCCTGATGTAGGACATGCTGACGCATCTAGCCAAAGGCAAAATCTTCACTAAATTAGATTTAATGGTACTACATCTACATGGAGGGAAGTAAGCAGTGGGGTACCACAAGGTTCCGTCTTAGGCCCAGTACTCTTCAATATCTTCATAAATGACTTACATGAGGAAATAGAAGGGGAACTTACCAAATTTGTGGATGATACTAAGCTGGCAGGAATAGCCAACACCCAGATGATAGGTTCAAGATCCAGATGGATCTTGACAGACTTGAACACTGGGCCCTATCTAACAAAATGAAATTCAGTGTAAAAGTAAAGTCTTACACTTAGGCAAGAAAAACCAAAAGTGCACATATAGACAGAGAAACCAGGCTTAATAGCAGTAACTGTGAGAGGGATCATGGAGTCTTAGTGGACAACCAATTAAATATGAGCCAACAGTGTGCAGTGGCAGCCAAAAAAGCCAATGCAATCCTAAATTGCATTAACAGAGGGATACAATCAAGATCAAGTGAGGTACTAATACTACTCTATAAAGCCTTAGTAAGACCACACCTAGAATACTGCATCCAGTTTTGGTCACCACGCTATAAAAAGATGTTGAGATTCTAGAAAGAGTGCAGAGAAGAGCAACCAAGATGATTAGGGGACTGGAGGCTAAAACATATGATGAACAGTTGCAGGAACTGGGCATGGCTAGTTTAGTGAGGAGAAGGACCAGAGGATATATGATAGCAGTGTTCCAATATTTGAGGGGCTGCCACAGAGAGGAGGGCATCAATCTATTTTCCAAAGCACCTGAAGGCCAGACAAGAAATAATGGATGGAGACTGAACAAGGAGAGTTTCAACCTGGAAATAAGGAGAAATTTTCTGACAGTGAGAGCAATCAACCAATGGAACAGCTTGCCTTCAGAAGTTGTGGGAGCTTCATCACTGGAAGCTTTCAAGAAGAGACTGGACTGCCATATGTCAGAAATGGTGTAGAGTCTGCTTGGGGGGGGGGGTTGGACTAGATCAGGTGTCAGCAACCCGCAGCTCTGGATGCAGCTCTTTCGACCCTCTGCTGCAGCTCCTTGTCGGCTGATCCTACCACTTGCTGGCCCCACCCCTCCCCTCCCAGTCACTCCTCTTCTGGCCTAAGAAGGTAAGGGTAACGGCAAGGGGTGGAGACTCATTCCATATTCCAGAGCAGGAGCGAAACGCCCGGTAGTTGCCTTTGCACAGCAAAAGCATTCCGCCTTTGTCATGTTACATTTGTGCTCAAGGCAGCCCTCACCTTCCGCCGCTTCGGACTCGGAGCTGTAAGCTTGCAGTGCCTTGTGCGTCTCCCCGAGTGACCAAGGTGCGTCCAGCACCAACAAGGGCCAAAAAAGCATCTGCGAGACCCAGCAAGAGATGAGCCACAGTTTATCATTTTCACAAGTTGCTCTATGCCTCACTCAAGATCAGGATTTTTATGGGCTTTGCTGTTAGAGGTTTTATCTCCACTCCCTTCCTAGGTATTTGAATATCTTGTAAGATGATGCAATCTCGCCCAGATTTTATATGTATAGTTCAGTCCTGTAAATGCTTTTATAGAAGCTACATTGGCTTTTGGGTCATTCTGAATATTTTTGCCTTAGATCCTGATAAGACTGGTTGTGGAAAGGGATTTACTCCCAGAGTTAGCCTTAGATTTTAGAAAGTATTATTTATCAAATCTAAATAGCCACTCAGCTCACCAAAGATGACTCTGGGTGGCACACAACAATGAGGTAAAACTATATAAAAACTATAGATGTAAAACATAAAAATCCATATTAATAAAGTAGCTGCCTGCTGTTTCCTGCTGCAGTCTGTCAGGCAGCGAGACCCAGCTAGAGATGAGGCGCTGGAGAATCAGAATATGAGAGAGAGAGAGAGAGAGAGAGAGAGAGAGAGAGAGAGAGAGAGAGAGAGAGAGAGGGAGGGAGGGAGGGAGGGAGGGAGGGAGGGAGAGAGAGAGAGAGAGAGAGAGAGAGAGAGAGAGAGAGAGAGAGAGAGAGAGAGAGAGAGAGAGAGAGAGATGGATGAACAATATTTTTACAGATCTATAGATATGTTGAGGTCTTTGAGGCGGGAGGCGAGGCAAGGCCGGGTGTGACAAGAGGTGGCTGGGAGGGGAGAGGTGAGGCATGGCTGGGCATGGCTGGGGGGGGGGGGTTTCATGTGATTGAGTGTGAGTGAGTGACATTGAGTTGACCACGCTGACCCATGTTTTGTGGCTCCCAGTGTTTTCTTTTGTGTGAGAAACAGGTCCAAATGGCTCTTTGAGTGTTTAAGGTTGCTGACCCCTGACCTACAAGGTTCCTTCCAACTCTTTTAATCTGTAAATAAAAATGACTGCACCATGTGCAATGGACTGGCTTGGGTTGGGGCTAAATTTTATGTGTCCTCAAGCTTGAGTAGCACTGTTTTACAAGGTGCTCAAGACTCTATATCAGTGGAACATTTTGGATTTGTAAAAACCTTGCCCTTGATTAAGTGGCAATTTTGGTAGCCTTCTTTGAAAAAGGACATTGAAAGCTATGTGGCCAGCTATCCACAGAGACTTTTGCAGACTGTGGCCAGCCCATGGGGACCATGGAAAGAAATATCAATTGACTTTACTGTAGAACTACCTGAAAGTAGGGGGCACAGTGTTATTTGGGTTGTTACTGATTTTTTTTTGAAATAGGTACATTTAATCCCTTGCCCCAAAATCCCCTCTGCAAAAATGTTAGCGAAGCTCTTTTTGCAACATGTGTATAGCTTGCATGGTGCTCCTGAACACATTATTTCAGATAGAGGGATGCCGTTCACAGTTTTGGTGGAAATTTTTAAAGCTGTTAGGAACCACCCAGGGTTCCTAACAGCCACCCAGGGTTTAAGCTAAACCACCCAGGGTTTGATGATGATGTTCGTCCATTGTATTCGAAGAGGACTTTAACATCTATCATAGACCTGAGTCACCTGTGTGCAGGTCCGCAGCTACAGCTCCCAGTGTATCCACACCTGCTGCTTTGTCGCTCACCCATCGCCACAGGACTTTTCACAGGACTTGGGGAGGATGTCAAGACTTGCGCGTGAATTGGATTAAAGTGAGGGAGAGGTGTGCATAGTCAGCCTCACTCTCTCTTCCCAGATTCCATCTTGCTCCAAATAGCAGGACAAGAGTCGAGACAGTTGGAGATGGGCTGTGCGCAGTGGTTGACCAGGGCGTCTTTCATGTCTTGCCGTGCTCTTAGCGTACCACATCGTTTGCAGAGACCGCCTTCATGACTGTTGACCTATTCTAGTAGATTTCATCCGCTCAGTCTGACTGAGTGGATGACCCAGGGTTTAAGCTCCTCCCAAACATCCTCAAACTAATGGGGTGTGTGAGAGAGCCAAGTTGGTCCTGGAACAGTACCTCAGGTGCTACATTAATTACCACCAAGTCAGTTGGGATGACCTTCTATCATTTGAAGATGTGGCATACAATAATTCTATGCCTCTGGTCAAGTCTTTGTAGCTATGCCAGAGCTGCCTCACTTGGCCAGTAGCCCATAAGGCACTGGAAGATGCATGTCAGGCACATAAGAAACAAGCGAATAAAAAATGTGTGAAACCAAAATATTTTAAAGTGGATGATAGAATGAGACGTTGTACTTACCTGAGACGTCCATTCTCGTCGGGTGGAGCTAGCCGCCAAGATTGGGTATTGGCACAGCCTTCTAGCCAATGGTGACTGAGTCTGGAAAAGTATAAAAGGTGGCTCTAGGCCTAGTTCCCCCTTTTTTGACGAGGGACAAATGCCAGACTCGACGTGCCATCATCAAACACATTTTATTAACTTTCCAACATGGGAGAACAATAACGTTGCTAAATACCTAGCCTAACTACCTATATGCAGGGAGGAAAAATTCAAATCTATATTGCTACATCTATATACCTAATGATCTATACAAGAATTGAATCCCCTTGTCCAGCCAGAACACGAGTAGAAGGGAGGGACTTGGCGGCTAGCTCCACCCGACGAGAATGGACGTCTCAGGTAAGTACAACGTCTCATTCTCCATTGTGGGTGGAGCTAGTCGCCAAGATTGGGACATACCAAAGTAATTCAGTCCCTAGGGTGGGCCTCCTGGTTCTGGCTGTGGCCGCCGCCCTCCAATGTTACCTGTTCCAGTACCCTGCACCCAAAGTCAGCCTCCTGAGAGGCAAAGGCGTCCAGTCTGTAGTGCCGGACAAACGGCATTGGAGAGGACCATGTGGCCACTCTGCAGATCTCCTCGATGGAAGCCCTCGTGTTCCAAGCTGCAGTGGTGGCCGCACTACGTGTGGAGTGGGCAGTAATCCTGGTGGGTCGTGGTAAAGACATCTGTTCATATGCAATGTTAATGACAGTACGAATCCACCGACCCACCATGACTGAGGATGCATTCCGCCCCAATGAAGAGTGGTGGAAAGATACGAACAAGGCCTCGGTTTTGCGAAAGGCAGAGGTCCTTTGTATGTAAGTGTCCAGTGTGCGCCTCACGTCCAGGAGGTGCCATTGTCTTTCAATGTCTGAGGATGGAGAAGGGTAAAAGGAAGGTAATACCACCTCCTGAGCCCGGTGAAAGTAAGAGTTTACCTTTGGCAGAAAGGTGGGATCCAACCGCAATACTACCCTGTCCTGGTGGAAAACACAGAGGTCACTTCTGATGGAAAGGGCTGCCAGTTCGGAGATGCGACGGGCAGATGTGACCGCCACCAGGAAGACCACCTTGTACATCAGGTGGCCCAGGGGAATGGATTGCAAGAGCTCAAAGGCACCCCCCGTGAGTGCTAGTAACACTTTGGACAAGTCCCAGGTGGGGTACCTGTGCACCACAGGAGGGCATCTATTCACTGCACCCTTAAGAAACCTGGAGATCAAGGAGTGAGCAGAGAGTTTTCCCAGAGAGGGGCAAAACAGCACCGTGGATAGGGCAGCTATTTGGCGTTTGAGGGTGCTTGGGGAAAGACCCTTAGCTAGCCCCTGGCATAGGAATTGAAGGACGTTTATGACCGAAAGATCCAGTGGGGAATAGCCCTCCCTAGCACACCAGGAGCAGAAAGCCTTCCAAGAGGCTGCATAAATACGTTGCATGGACGGTCTGCGAGAGTCAATCAAGACCTCCATGACGTCCTCAGGGATCTGACAGCTCCTCAGAGTGAGCCGCTCAAGCGCCAGGCGGTCAGTTGCAACCAGTGAGGCTCTGGATGCTGCACTGACCCCTGGACCAGCGACCACTCTGTCGGAGGGATCCTCCATGGGGGTGAGACCGACAGGGAGACCAGGTCAGCATACCAAGCTCTCCTTGGCCAGTCGGGTGCCAGAAGTACCACCTCGGCTCTTTCCTCCAGAAGTTTCCAGATGACCTGCGGGATGATGGGGATGGGGGGAAAAGCGTAAAGCAACCCCTTAGGCCAGATGCAGCGGAGGGCATCTACTCCTTCCGCCCCCTGAGTTTGATACCGGGACAGAAACCTGGCCAGCTGGGCATTCCCCGGGGTGGCGAAAAGGTCCATTATTGGCTGACCAAATCTACCCACAAGTTGGCGGAAAAGATCTGGGTGCAAACTCCACTCAGAATGGTCTATCTGGTTCCGGCTGAGCCAGTCCGCCCTGATGTTGTTTACCCCAGAGATATGTTCAGCAGAGAGAGACAGTAGGTGTTGCTCTGCCCATAGCCCCAACTGCATGGCCTCAGACATCAGCTGTCCGGACATGGTCCCACCCTGTCTGTTTATGTGGGCCTTGGTGGCCACATTGTCAGTAAGGACCATTACATGAGAGTTTTCCAGAAGAGGCCTGAACTGCTGCAGGGCAAGGAACACAGCACGTAGTTCCAAAACGTTTATGTTGAGGGTCATCTCAGTTAACGACCATGTGCCCTGTGCCGCCTGCGCCTCCGCGTGTGCCCCCCAACCCGATAGGCTGGCATCGGTGGTGACTATGATTTGTCGTGGGGGAAGGAAGCAGGTGCCCCTGTTGATTGCAGAGGTGGTCCACCAAATCAGTGACTTCCTGACTGAGGGCTGGAATCTCACTTTGACTGGGGAATGGGCTCTTCCCTGACGCTGGTAGGGGAGAAGGAGCCATTGGAGGTCCCTGGAGGGTAAGTGGGCCCATGGGACAATATGAATGACGCATCACCACCATGGACCCCATTGACCTAGCTTGGACATCTGCTTGAGCTGCTGATGATTGAGCAGCAGGTTGATTTTGGCTTGTGGGTGGAGCTGTCTGGAGTGTGGGGCTATCTGGTTCCAAATGCCAGAGGGAGCTAATGATAATTCCCTCGCATCCAGGGAACTCCTGTCCCCTAGGTTCCCCTTCCTGGGGGATGCTAGGTAGGAATGAGTAGGGTAGAGTACTCTGGATTGGGTAATTTCCTTTGTAAAAGGCATCATTTTAAAACTCAACTCCAATTTACAAATCATGTTCTCTTTGTCTTAAAGTTCAGTTCATGAAAAAAAAATCCTGATATTTCAAGATACTGGAAAAAATTGATAGTTTGTATATAGTTGCAGTTATGCTGGGCTCACAGACTCCAGAAAAAAGCTTGGTTTTAAACTGTTACTGGAGTGAATGCTCACTAGGCTGATTTGTTCCTTTTATGTGAGATCTGTAACTTACTACTTCTAATTCTGCTGAAAGCCCTTGTTCAAGCCATTTTTAATATATAGATAGAATCTTCATTCTAAGTTGATATGTTTGGCTTGTTATTGTGATATATGAATACCTGAACATGCTTTAACAGGTACTCCTGAGGCAGACAGACTCCTGAGGCAGACAGACAGCTAGTCTGAATTTTTGTCAGCTTAATTCGAATAACAGTATCCATATTTATCAAAGGCCTCTGCCAACAAGGTAGGCCTCAAAAAGGCCTGGGTAAATTAGTAGGTCCAAACAGTCACTTAAAATGGCCACCGCCCTTAAATGAGGCCAACAAGATGGCATTTGCCCTTAGTTGGTCTTTCAAAATGGCCACTGCCCATATTAGGCCTTAAAAATGGCCACCGGCAAGAAAGGGCATCCAAAATGGCCACCACCCTTGATGTGGCTTCAAAATGGTCTCTGCCCACTTTTGGTATTTGAAACAAAATGGCCACGCCCTTAGTGCCTTAGTGCCGGCAAGAAAGGGCATCCAAAATGGCCACCACCCTTGATGTGGCTTCAAAATGGTCTCTGGCCACTTTTGGTATTTGAAACAAAATGGCCACCCCCTTAGTGCCTTCAATTCTGAGGGCAACCTTATGGGAGGCTTCAAGATGGTCACCAGCACTCTCAAAGGCTGCCTGCACACTTACCAGGCTGAAGACAAGCAGAGCAATGCAGAGAAGCTCAAATGGAAGCAGACAGCCCAGGCACCAGAGACAGGTACAGACAGGGCCTTGGATCAAAGGAGCCTTGCCAGATTGCTGGCTCTTGTCAGCCCTTGCACAGAAGGCAAGTTAAGTAAAGGAGGCCTCAAAAGAAAAAAGAGAAAAAAATATTATTTTTTTTGAAGTGGGTGGTCCTGTGTAATTCAAAATGGCAGCCACCCACGAGGCACTCCTAAAATGGCTGACTGTCTCCTGATGCAATTAGTTCCAGCAGAGGAGAAAAGAGTCTGCTAAGGCCTAGCCACTAACTGTCAGTTTCTGGGTCCCCTGGAGTAATGTGGATGGCAGAGATCATCTTGCCTGGGAGGGAGGGCAACAGGTTCAGTGGAGCCGAAGTTTGGTGCAGAACTAGCTGTGCTAAGTCCAATAGACTGTCTCTCCATTCCTGGGACAGGTACACCTTACACTCCAGTGAGTCAATAATGGCCCCCAGATGAACGAGTCTGGTGGAGGGAATGAGTTGGCGCTTGGTCCGATTGACCAAGGAACCATGATGAGTGAGGGTAGTGAACACCACCTGGACATCTCTCTCAGCCTGAGAAGGAGAGGCGGAGGAGATGAGGATGTCATCCAGGTAGCACTGGACCCTGATGGGAATAGACCGTAGGTGGGCGTTCAGGGCAGCCAGGACCTTGGTGAATACCCTTGGTGCCGAGGATAGGCCGAATGGAAGTGCCCCATATTTATAATGCACCCCTGCATAGCACAACCATAAGTATTGGCGGTGAGATGGCCGAATTGGGATGTGGAGGTAAGCCTCCGAGAGATCTATGGATGTGAGTAGATCTCCCTTCTGAACACTTGCCAGAATTGATTGCAGGGTGTGCATTTTGATTTTGTTATGTCTGATGGCAGCAGCCATGCGGTCCTGTGCTTCCCTGGATTGAAGGGGATCCCCCCTGGTGACCTGTCTCGCGCCCCTGAGTGGGACCCTCGATGACCGGCTGGGGACCCCAGACCTCAGGTTCAGCTCTGCCCAGTGAAACGTTGTCCAGAGACAGCGTGTCGGGTGATCGAGCTGGGTGCTGGCTACGGTTCTGTGTTGGAGCAGATAGCGAAGCCCGATGGCTCCCTGAGGCTGGCTGACCAGATGACTTTGCTGAGGCCTTGGACTTGTGTGGTCTGGCCATCTGGTCTGGGGATTGTGCCCTAAGGGGAGAGCGATCCCTAGATGGGGAGGATTGGGTGGCCCTTGAGGGGCTCCTGTCCTCCGTATTGGCCCTGTGAGACTTTGTCTTGGCCTTTGCCTTTGATGGCTTGTCTGCCATTGCTTTCCTGTGAGAGGAAAAAGGACAAGAAAGGAGAGGGAACAAAACAGGTCACAGAGGCTTTTGGCCCTGTGGGTGTGTCTGAGTGAATCCAAAATGGTGGCCGGCCATGAGGTCTATTCAAAATGGCGGCCGCCTCCCCATGAGGTAAGTATGCCCAGGGCTGACCTCCCTCTGGGGCTCACCAGACCCCTCAACCCCTTTGGGGACCCCCTCAGGACACAATAGTGGCTTGGGGGGGTGTAGATGCAGCAGACGTTTGTTTCAGGCCTCCTGAACGGCCGCAAGCGGTTGTGACAGGAAAGGCTCCCTCAGCTCGCAGAGTCAGTCAGCAGCAGTCCATCCTCTTCCGAAGGCTCGTAGGCTGCTGCTCTTTAGCGAGGATGGCTCCAGACCCCCTGTCTCGCTGCAAGCGGCTTGCAGGAAGGGCTGACAGGCAGGCAATCGAGTTTTAAAGGTCACAGCCGAGCCGTGGGTCAAGGCTCCGATCGGCAAGTCTCTTAATTTGTTGACCTCTCTGCCTGGTTTTGGAGGTTTATTTGCCTTATAAGAGATAGTTAACCCCTTAGAATTGGGGGACTACTCGTTGGACCGCTAATTGTGCTTATTAAGGAACAGAATTAAGGCCAAATATGGGCAAGTAGAAATTGTTCAAATGCAAATAGAGCCCAGGCCTGCGCAAAAACTGTCACGAGGCTGTGAGTAAGGCCTTCCTCACGCGGTCATCCAGGATATTCGGCAAATAGCTTGCCAGCCTCGTGCAGAGCCCAATTATAGGTGGTGACAGGGGTCACCACAGTCCCAGGAGGTCAAATTTGGGACCGTTCCCACTCCCTCCAGGCCGGAAAAGGATGTTATTTCAAAGGTGGAATTAATTTGCTGATGGATTGGGCCTCAGCTGGAGGGGCGAGCAGCAGCAGGCCTAAGGCCTAGCTGCCTCTCCCAAGGCTCGTTAGGGAACTTACAGTTCAGGATTCCAAGATTCAGGAACAATTAAGGATAGATACTCGGATTTTTGATGAAAAAGGCACTAGTCATTGGCTATGACTGAGTCAAAAGAGGGGGAACTAGGCCTAGAGCCACCTTTTATACTTTTCCAGACTCAGTCACCATTGGCTAGAAGGCTGTGCCAATACCCAATCTTGGCGGCTAGCTCCACCCACGATGGAGAATTTACCTTTCCACAAAATATCTACAGTCCACTCAACAGTGCCGATGCCTGGACGACGTTAGGACCTGGATGGGGAGGAACAGACTCAGACTCAACCCTGACAAGACTGAGTGGCTTTGGATATTGCCTCCTAAGGACTTTGACAACTGTCCCTCCTTGGTTCTTGAGGGAGGGAAATTAACTCCCTCGGAGCAGGTCCGCAATTTGGGGGTCCTCCTAGATCCACAGCTAAAATTAGATCAACACCTTACGGCTGTGGCTAGGGGGGCCTATGCACAGGTTCGCCTGGTGCACCAATTGCGGCCATACTTGGAGAAGGAGCTCTACTCATGGTCACTCATGTCCTTGTCACCTCCCGACTGGACTACTGCAATGCGCTCTACATGGGGCTACCCTTGAAGAGTATTTGGAGACTTCAGTTGGTGCAAAATGCGGCTGCGCGTGCTGTGGTGGGTGTGCCAAGGTACAGCCACGTTACACCTATACTCCACCAGCTGCATTGGTTGCCCATCGGTCTCCGGGTACAATTCAAGGTGTTGATCATCATCTTTAAAGCCCTGCATGGCTTAGGACCAGGTTACCTTCCAGACCGCATTCTGCCTCATACTTCCCTTCGACCGGTTAGGGCCCACAGAGTGGGCCTCCTCCAGGTCCCGTCAGCTAAACAATGCCGGCTGGCGGGCCCTAGGGGGAGGGCCTTCTCTGTGGGGGGCCCCGTGCTCTGGAACCAACTTCCCCCAGAGACCCGAACCATCCCCACCCTGCTGGCCTTCTGAAAAGCCGTCAAGACATGGCTCTTCCTGCAGGCAGGGGGTGAGCCTAGTTCCACCTGAGCTCTCGCCCGGTATGGCTGATGGTGAACATTTTTAATCTTTTTGTAATTTTTAATTGTTGTTTTTAACTGTTGTTTATTATTAGTGTTCTTGTATAATTTGCTGTACGCCGCCCTGAGTCCCTCGGGAGTAGGGCGGCATAGAAGAACCAATAATAAATAAAATAAATAAATAAATAAACAGTGAAAAAAACTTGGCCTTATATATGTTGGGCCATTCCCCATTGTTAAAATAATTAACCCAGGCATGGTACAATTGGAATTGCCTAAGAATGTTAAACGTATTCACCCGATGTTTCATTGCAGTTTACTGAAACCTGAAACTGTGTCTCCTCTTCACCCTATACCTGACACCCTGCCTGTGCCCATTTTAATTGAAGGAGAGCAGCATTTTGAAATTAAGGAAATTCTGGATTCTAGGGAACATAAAGGGAAGGTCCAATACCTAGTGGCCTGAAAGCATTCCCCCCCCCCCACTTTGCAATCTGAGTGGGATGGATTAGTGGTTTTATTTGGGCTATATTGCTTTGCTTTACCTATGGGGATTTTGTTTTCTTATTTTAGGGGAAATGCCTCTGTTTCAGGGGAGGGGGAGTCAACCTGCATCTTTGCTTTCTTTCAATCTTGTTGCCAGCTGCCATGGAAATAGTGTGGGTGGGAAGCACTGGGTATTTGGGAGGTGAAGCATGCAGGAGGTAAAAATGCAATTTCTGAGAAGTGGTGAGGAGGCCTGGACTCAGAGATGCCTGCTTGGGTTGTTTAACATTTTCAAGGCCAACAATCCTGGCTTCAGAATGAACAAAGGAGGAGTGATGCACCTGAACCAGAGACTTTCCCCAAACAACTTCCTGGCTGAGGATTGAACTCTGGTTGCCTGGCTACTGGGGGGTGGGCTCTGAGGTTTGTTTCAATTTATTTCTTCACGTGCATTTTGCTTCAGATCTTGCCTGACTTTTGCTGCATTCAGTTATTTCCTAGTAAAAGTACCTTTTCTCTAAATCTATGGAGTCAAGGGTTTTTCTTTCCTAGGGATTGAGCAGAGGCAGCCTATAGAGGAAAAAAATTGGCCCTATTCTATAACAGTACAGTTAAGTATCATTCATTCCATTGAAGCTTGATTTACAAATAATATGTACTACTAATATTGATACTAGACATGTTTTAATGAAAACATATCCAGCTTATTCTCACAAGCTTATACATGACAATAGTTGCAACCTGAGATGCAAAGTATTAATATTCTTGGGTACCTAAAAGTTAAGAAACACCACAGTGTTATCTCAGGGTTTGACTCAAAATATGAGAGAGTAATAAGTATCAATCCAAAGAAGGCATAGGAAGGAAGCTGCTACTGAAAGCTTCCATTAAGTAATTTATTGGAATCTTTTTTTAAAAAAAAATTATTGCATTTTTCTCTTTTTACATGTCACGGTAATTTCTTAAGCAGATCTACAACCTTTTACATACATTACATTCAGGGGTGGGTTCCACTTACCTTCGCCACCAGTTCACATCGCGTCCCCTCATTGTACAGTTCTAATAACATTGGCTCTAACAATTCTCCTGCATTTTTATATAATTCCCCTGGGAGGCCATCTGGTCCCGGAGACTTGTTGTTTTTTTGCTTTTGGATCGCTTCCTTCAATTCCATCAATGTTATTTCCCTATTCAGCATTATTCTATCTTCCTCATCCAGTGATGGCATACTTCCCCCCTTCAAATACTGATTTATTTTATCCGTCTCTTTTTCATCTTGTTTGTATAGGTTCCCAAAATATTCTGAAGCAATCTTCCTTAATTCTTCATTATTTTGTAAGTTTCCTGCCTCATCCTGTAGTTGGTGTATCATCCTACTCTCTTTTTATTTTTTTAGTTTGTATGCCAACCACCTGCCTGACTTATTTGCATTTTCAAAAAAAAAGCTGTTTCGTAAATCTAACACTTTTTGCATATTCTGTTTGTTCTATCATATTTAATTTGTGTTTTGCTAGAATTAATGTCTCA
Organism: Diadophis punctatus similis; assembly: GCA_023053685.1. Classification (NCBI taxonomy): domain Eukaryota; kingdom Metazoa; phylum Chordata; class Lepidosauria; order Squamata; family Dipsadidae; genus Diadophis; species Diadophis punctatus. Next base: position 6,294,434 of record JALIGW010000010.1, read on the forward strand.
TTTATTTGTTCATCTCCTGGTTTCATTTGAAGTTTATTTTCTAGTTGTTTTATTTCATCGAATAGTCTATTTTGTTGTTTCCATTTTTCTTTATTCTTCCTTGCAGTATATGCTATCGTAGTCCCTCTGGTATAGGCCTTCATTGTGTCCCATAGATTTTGTAATGAGGTGGGTTGCTTTTTGTTCTCAAAAAATAGAGTTAATTCTTTTACAATCATTTGTGGATATTCATTGTCTTGCAAAATGTGTGTATTCAGTGTCCATCTCTTATTTCTCCTTATTTGGCCTCTACGTGTTATTACCAGGGGATTATGGTCTGCCCAGGTATTTGGGGGAATTTTCTATTTTCTCCATTTCTTTACTTAGTTCTCTATTCGCCCATACCATATCTATTCTCGAATGCAACTTATGTGGGTTAGAATAAAAAGTGAAAAAAAATTTTTTGGTGTAATACTCTTCACACATCAATCAGATTCAATTCTTCAGCCATTTCGAACAATGTTTTTGGTAGTGCAGTTCTTTTTCATTGTTTTTTCTTATCACTAGTATAGTCTTTTTTAACATCCACTACTCCATTATAGTCTCCCACTATACATACATTTTTATAACCTGTCTCTATAATCTTTTCATGGGTTTTCTTATAGAATTCTTGTTTATTTTTATTGGGGGCGTACATATTTACTAAAAGCATTATAATTCTGCCTGTCTTGATTTCAAGCATTAGTAATCTTCATTTGGAATCTGCATACATTTTGTTAGTTTTTATTTCTTTTTTGGTATATACCAATACCCCTCTTTTTTTTCTTCCCTGCTAACGATGTGTGGAGTTCACCCATTTTTTTATATTCTAAATATTTTTGATCTTGTTCTTTAATATGTGTTTCTTGAAGACATATAATATCTGCATTTTGCTTTACTAATTTTGTGAATATTTTTTTCCTTTTCCCTACATCATTTAATCCTTTCACATTTATTGATATTAATTTGGTTTCTTTCTGCATTTTTCTATTTCCCTATGAGTTTTTAGTTTTTGCTTGTTTTTGTAGCTCTTTGTGTCCTGGTTCTGATTTCTTTTTCCTGTTTTTGGGGTTCTTTTACTTCCTTAGTTCTTTCTTCCCTTTCCTCTTCTTCAGATTCCTGTCACTCTTCTTGGCTTACTAACTCCAACTTCTCTCTACTATTTGATTCCTCTTCCATCCCTATTAGTTGGTCATACACTTCTTGGGCCTTGTCTAGGTTGTCCACTTTAATTTTCCTGCCCTCCCAAGTGATTATCATTCCTTCTGGGATGATCCATCGAAATAATATGTTTCTTTTATTTAACAGGGATGCCAAGAACCAATAATCTCTTCTTTGTTCACGGACCCGTCTTGGGACTTGTTTTAGAGTGATAACCTCTTTCTCTTTATATATCAATGGTTCATCCCTCGTGATTTTGTAGATGATGTCTTGGACCTTTTTCCTTGCAAATCTAATATGTACTTCCCTGGGTAAGTGAGTTTGTTTGGACTTGGTATACTTCATCCAACTCATTTACAACTTCTTGCTTATCTCTCTGTAGGCCTCAGCTATCATTTCCACCATTATTCCCTCCACATCTTCTTCCTTGGTTTCCGTCACATTTTGGAACCGCAAATAGAAGGAAGATCGGTCCATCTCCAGATGTATCAAAGAGTTTTCTAAGTCTTTATTTACTGTTGACATTTTTTGGTCCATCCGTTCTAATTTTTTCTCCGTTTGTTCAGTCTTTGTTTTCACCAATTTTATATGTTGTTCATTTTTTGGGATTGCCTCTTGAATCAAACCAATCTTATTGTCCAATTTCTGGATATCCGTTTTTAACTCTACATGATTCTTCTATATCGCTTCCTGTAGTTTCACCATAGTTTCCTGCATCATTACTAGTGTGGAGTTCATTGTTTGTATTACCAATGTACCACTTGCTTTTTCGACAGTCGACATCTCTTCTATTGATCGCTGGCTGGCTGGGGATGCCGTTGCTACAGTGGGCTTAGATGTTGCTTTTTCCCCTGCTCTCAGTGATGTTGTAGTGATAGTAGTCATTTCCTTTATTATTCTATTTTGTTCCCCAAAATTTTATAAATCCTTCCCCAGATCACCATCCAATATTTTTTATGATACTGGTATTCCCCCCCCCACACACTTCTAAGTTACTTTCTCTATATCAATAAGCTTAAATATGACTATATATAACTTTCACTAATGAATGTAGTTTAAGTGTAGTTTAAATCGTATAAATCCTATAAATATTGCTAACCAATTTTATGTATTTTCCTATCTGCTATTCACTAGTTTCTATTCCCCCTTCAATATTATATTATCTATCAAAAATCCAATTAATATGTCTAAAGTTACTAGTTATCTACTGTCAATATAATAGATATTCCAAATGTAATATACTTAATCTCTAATAGATATTGACTATATTATGAATAGATATCCTTAAAATATAATATGTTAAATATAATCTATACAATAATCAACTATATTAATACAGCTATAGATATATTTTAGATAAGAAGTTTAAATAAGTTAATAGTATAAATGTTATAATCTAAAATGAAGAGTGAATAGGAAAAAGAAGAAGAAAAGAAAGCAATTTCACATTAATGTGCAGTATTATCAAATCAATCAACGTGGTGATCAAACAATTTAGCAACTAATTATTCAAAAGCTAGTTCTGTACCACTTCTCTAATACTATAAGTTTCAAATTTCAAAGTTATTCCAAGTTCGCAATGGTACTGTCTCATTTCCAGCTCCGTCTCCGTCAGATCTTTTGCTTAGTCATTCACTGCTACCACTCTTCTGCTCCCTTCGTTTTCCGTCCTTACTTCCTAATCTCTTTACTTTCACTGGTGGACTCTGGATTGTTCTGGACTTTCACCTTCAGTTGGTCCTGAGCTTAGGTTCGTTTCCATTGCACAAAGTTCTCTCTTCTCATTCACAGCTCAATTTATCTGTCCCTAGTTGTCTCCTCTCGTGCAGTCCTGGTGTTTTTTCCAGCTTAAATCGCTGCCAACTTGCCTCGAGCTCGATCGCTAGCTGTCCAACCACACGTTCCACCCTCATCTTTCCTTCTCAGGCATTGTTCACCATCTCTCTCCCGCACCGTCTCTCTCGCACACTCGCTTTCAATCACACATTCTATCAAAGTCCTTCTTTTTACTTTATCTCTCTATCGGCAATTGTTTTTCTAGTTTCCTGCTCTTCTCTCACAATTGCCACTAAGTTTCCCCCGGAGCTTCCTTCTTTGCCATAAATTTTGGAACCACTCACTTTGACAGTTCTGTCCGCAATGAATACAGGATCCCCACACTCTTCGAGTCAGGTGTAGACTGCTTATACAATTCTTCTTCCAAATCTGTTGTGGCTAGTTACAGCTTCGGGTCTGCTGTTTCGAAATAACATGACAGGACACTTTCACACCGGATTAAAGAGGGTGCCCTTCGCTCCAATGGGCGGCTGCTCTCCAGCTCGCTGTCTCTCGGGATGCCCTTCTGTTTCACAAAGTCCTCCAAACTTTTTGTGCCTTGAAAGGTTTCCAAGCCGCAAAGAAAAGCAGAATCAAAAGACAGAGATCGTCCTTCTCCTTCTGCATTGCCCCAACGTCACCACCAGAAGTCTATTTATTGGAATCTTTTCATAGAGTTTTCTTAGTGAATGAAGTTTACAGGTAGTTTCCAGTATTATGTGAATGCAAAGCTTAGCTCAATTCCTGGGTAAACAGCCCGATATTCATACCCTTCCAGAATAGGATGAGGGCTTTCTGAACTTCAGGGAAAAGACTATTCCAAAGAGTTGCAACATGTACATTGAAGGGAAGGGAACATACCCATCCAATCTGACCTAGTGATGTCATATTATTATCACTGAAGACTCAGGTATTTACAATATAGATATAGCCATTTTGTGAGTGGTTTGACAATAACTAATAACTATCACAAATGTAGGCTTGTATGCTTTCCTATTTAAAAATGTTTTAAAATTGTTTGTCATGTCACTGGTTATGAATCCATACCTCATAACCATTCCTTTATTTTACAAAGTTTTGAAAACATGAGACTAACAACTTAAACTTGCAATATCATTTGATTTTCATATAAAGAGAACACTAACCACTGGAGGTAATTGACGGGGTAAGAAGAAGACCTCATCCCTGTGCCATCCATCTCCTAGCTTTTAGTTTTATGCATAGCTTTAAAAATGTTAATTGTTTGCAATTAATCTTTATTACTGTTTGCCACCACAATACCGATGAGGAAGAAAAACAAGAAATCGAAAAGGAAACCAGCATGGCTACACAAAGACCTCACCGACAAACTGAATGAAAAAAAAAGATAAATACAAAAAACGGAAAGAGGGGCACATAACCAAGGCAGAATATCAGCAGATAGCCAGAATCTGTAAAGAAAAAAACAGGACAGCAAAGGCCCGGAACGAACAAAGACTTGCAACAAAAGTCAAAGACAACAAAAAAGCTTCTTCCAACACATTAACAACAAGAAAAAAATCAAAGAAACAGTCGGTCCACTAAAGAGAGAAGACCTGGGAAAATACTGGAAAAAATAATTAAAAAGCAGATCTCCCATCATCTAGAAACAAACCAAGTAATAACCAACAGCCAACATGGATTTGTTAATTAAGAACAAGTCATGCCAAACCAACCTCATTTCATTCTTCAACACTGTGACCAAATTAGTAGACCAGTGAAATGCAGTAAACATAATATAGCTGGACTTCAGCAAAGCATTTGACAAAGTAGACCACAACCTTTCATAAGCTAGAAGAAAGGGGGATATACAGCTACACAACCAGATGGATTAACAACTGGCTGACCAACCGTACCCAGCGAGTAGTCCTCAATGGTTCTAAATCCAAATAGAGAGAAGTAAGCAGTGGGGTACCACAAGGTTCCGTCCTAGGCCCAGTACTCTTTAATATCTTCATAAATGACCTAGATGAGGGAATAGCAGGAGAACTAACCAAATTTGCAGTTGACACCAAACTGGCAGGAGTAGCAAACACCCCAGAGGACAGAGTCAAAATCCAGAGGGACCTTGACAGACTCGAACACTGGGCCCAAACCAATAAAATGAAATTTAACACGGAGAAAAGTAAAATTCTGCACCTAGGTAAGAAGAATCAAAAATACACATACAAACTGGGCAAAACCACACTCAATAGCAGCGATTGCGAGAGGGATCTCGGAGTCTTGGTAGACAAGCAATTAAATATGAGCCAGCAGTGTGCAGCAGCAGCCAAAAAGGCCAATGCAGTCCTGAGCTGCATAAATAGAGGGATAAAATCAAGGACCAGAGAGGTACTAGTACCACACTATAAAGCCTTGGTCAGACCACACGTAGAGTATTGCATCCAGTTTTGGTCATCACACTACAAAAAAGACATCGAAACTCTAGAGCAGCGGTTCCCAACCTGGGGGTCGGGACCCCTTTCCCAGGGGAATGACCATTTCCCAGGGGTCGCCCGGCATCCTCAGCTTCCCCCCCCCCACTGCCACAAGCCTGGCTATATCGGCTCAACTCGCCCGAGCCCTCCGATTGGTCGGGAGAGGTGCCATTCGGTGAGAGGCATTTGTGACGCCAGGCGGCAGAGCTTTGAAGGCATCAGCTAAGGGGCTGGGCATCGCAAGATTGCGCGCTGGAGAGTGCAAGGTGGTGCTTAAGACATCTGTGGCCGCCCCTGTCTCCTGCTCGCAGAGGCAGTTTCTTCCCACTGGTGTTGAAGGGAAAGGGAGTCACGGGAAGGAATGGCCAGCCAACAACCACTTAAGTTTAACAGCACATGACGGCGGGAAGGAGGACAGCTGGGTCGGGCTCGTCTGACTGCCCTCTCGCCCTCGGCTGGCGTGGAGACCCAGCGAACAGAGGCAAACAGGGAGGGAGGGAAGAGAGAGACTGAGAGATACTAGCGCAGGGCTAGCCTGATCATAGAGCCTCGGTGCTGAGGGCGCCACCGCCGGGGCAGGAGGAGCTAAGCCGGAGGGAACTGGAGAAGGAGGTGGCACCGGAGCATGGTCCATCGCCGCCCCCCTGCTCCATATGATCAGGCTAGCCCTGTGCTAATATCTCTCATTCTCTCTCTTCCCTCCCTCCCTGTTTGCTTATTTGTTTGCTGGGTCTCCGCGGCAGCCAAGGGTGAGAGGGCAGACAGACGAACCTGACCCAGCTGTCCTCCTTCCCACTGTCATGCGCTGTCAAACTTAAGTGGTTGTTGGCTTCCCGCTGGTGTCCCTTCAACACCAGCGGGAAGAAATTGCTGCTGTGAGCCCCGGCCGGCCCGGTTTGCGAGTCCCGGCTGTAGTCGGAGATGTGGGACGTGGCAAGCAAGGAGACGGGGATGCCGGAGGGGGTAGCAGGGAGTGTCTGGGTGGGAGGATTTAATAAAATATAAAATATAGTTCTTAAAGCAGAAGACATAAACCCAAGAGGACAAATGGGTGTAAGGAAGGAGAGAGTTTGACGCTTCTCATGAATCAAATTTGCAAAGAATGAAGAAGGAACAGAAGAGTTTGAAGGAATTGTCCTCCAGCCGCAAAGGGGAATCTTTGAAAAGGCGGCTTGGCGAGGGGATCATAAGCGCCTTGCGGGACATCTCACTGCAGGACCCGCAGCTGCACTACGAGCTCATCCAGTGCATTTACTCCGGCACTTACGGCAACATTTACAAGGTACACAATGGCGTGCCCAGGGCGCACGGCCGGCTTTGGAGAGGTTCCCCCTGGGCGTGCTTGGGGAGGGAAAGGCACTGCCACCTGGGCGGAGAGGAGTCGCAGAGGCGGCCAAGCGAGCAGGAAAGAAGGCAGGAGGATCCCGAGCCACCCAAGCCCCACCTTGCAAGCCCGCCCAGGGTCTTCCTCCGCCACAGGAAAGGACGGCTGGCAACGCAATGGAGAGGCGGGCTCTGCAGTTGGCGGTCTCCAGGAGGGAGGAGAGAGAGCATTGGGAGGGGGTTTCTAATCGGGGGTCCCTATGACTGGCAGCCCCACCTTTTTCTTCCAGCTCTACCCTCCTCCTGTTGGGCAACTTCTCCAAAGCGCGCTTTTGGAGACGCGCAATGGGGAGCAAGGAGTCGTGGACGGGATCACTGCGCAGTGGTTGGGATTTGCAGCACCCCATCTCTCGGGTGGGGTATGGATCAGACTGGGGAAGGGGTGCAGAGGGGTGGGGGAGAAATTAAACATAATTACCATCAAACATACCAGGGGAGGGCTCAGATGGAACTAGTCTCCCCCCCCTGCCTGCAGGAAAAGCCATGTCTTAACGGCTTTTCGGAAGGCCAGCAGGGTGGGGATAGTTCGGGTCTCTGGGGGAAGTTGGTTCCAGAGCACGCCCCCCCCACAGAGAAGGCCCTCCCCCTAGGGCCCACCAGCCGGCATTGTTTGGCTGATGGGACCTGGAGGAGGCTCACTCTGTGGGCCCTAACCAGTCGAAGGGAAGTATGAGGCAGAATGCGGTCCAGAAGGTAACCTGGTCCTAAGCCATGAAGGGCTTTAAAGATGATGATCAACACCTTGAATTGTACCCGGAGACACATGGGCAACCAATGCAGCTGGCGGAGTATAGATGTAACGTGGGTGTACCTTGGCACACCCACCACAGCACGCGCAGCTGCATTTTGCACCAACTGAAGTCTCCGAATACTCTTCAAGGGTAGCCCCATGTAGAGCGCATTGCAGTAATCCAATCAGGAGGTGACAAGAGCATGAGTGACCGTGAGTAGAGCCTCCTTCTCCAAGTATGGCCGCAATTGGTGCACTAGGCGAACCTGTGCAAAAGTCCCCCTAGCCACAGCAGTAAGGTGTTGATCTAATTTTAGCTGTGGGTCTAGGAGGACCCCCAAATTGCGGACCTGTTCCGAGGGAGTCAATTTCCCTCCCTCGAGAACCAAGGAGGGACAGTTGTCAAAGTCCTTAGGAGGCAATACCCAAACCCACTCAGTCTTGTCGGGGTTGAGTGTCTGTTCCTCCCCATCCAGGTCCTAACGTCGTCCAGGCACCGGCACATTACATCAACTGCCTCACTGAATTGAGACAGGGTGGTGATGTACAGCTGGGTGTCATCAGCGTACTGGTGAAAACTCACCCCATGTCTCCGGTTTCATGTAGATGTTGAACAAGATGGGTGAGAGGACCGAACCCTGAGGCACACCGCATGACAGGGGCCTAGGGGACGATCTCTGCCCTCCCGTTAACACCGACTGCATCCTGTCGGTGAGATAAGAGGAGAACCACCGCAAAACGGTGCCTCCCACTCCCAACTCGCCGAGACGATGCAGAAGGATACCATGGTCGATGGTATCGAAAGCCACTGAGAGGTCAAGTAGCACCAGGATGGAGGAATTTCCCCCATCCTGGGCTCGCCAGAGATCATCCATCAAGGCGACCAAGGCAGTTTCTGTACTGTAGCCGCCCCTGAAACCTGACTGATAGGAGTCTAGATGATCAGTTTCCTCCAATAGCCGCAGAAGCTGAGTAGCCACCACAATGAATAACCACAATGCACTTATTTGTCCGGGTTGCCAGAGAATTTGGCATGCGCGGATCTTGCAGTGTTGAGGGCTAGGAGAGGGAAGAAGAGAAAAGAGAAGGAAGGAAGGAAGGAAGGAAGGAAGGAAGGAAGGAAGGAAGGAAGGAAGGAAGGAAGGAAGGAAGGAAGGAAGGAAGACCAGAGATGAAAGGAAGGAAGGAAGGAAGGAAGGGAAGGAGAGGAAGGAAGAGAAGGAGAGGAAGAAGAGGAAGAAGAAGAATTTTAGGTGGGAGGGTGGGAGGAAGGAAGCAAGGAAGGAAAAAAGTGAGAGAGGGAAAGAAAAAAAAGAAAGAAAGAAAGAAGGAAGGAAAGAAAGAAAGAAATAAAGGAAGAAAGGAAGGAAGAAAGAAAGAAAGAAGAGGAAGGTTGGGAGGGAGGAAGGAAGAGAAAAAAGCGAGAGAGAGGGAAAGAAAGAAAAAGAAAGAAAAGAAGAAGAGGAAGGTTGGGAGGAAGGAAGGAAGGAAGGAAGAGAAAAAAGTGAGAGGGAAAGAAAGAAAGAAAGAAACTGTTGAAAGAAGAGCCTTGCAAATTAAAATTGTTATCTTTGCAGGGGTTTTGGAAAGGGTGGGTGAGCATGGGGGAGGAAGCAATATGTTTTAAGAAGAAAGAGCTTAAAAGAGGAAATTGGCTTTGGGGACCCTTGCAATATTTTTGGACCAATCATGGGTTTTTTTGCCCCCTGTTTGCCTCCTGAAACTTTGGAGTCCTGGGAGAAAGCTACTAAACAGGGATTACTTTGCTGGAAGCTTATCTGATTTCTAGTTTTTCGACACTGCAGGCCACAATTTCTCAACCTCAACAACTTGAATATACCTGGACTTCAACTCCCAAAATTCCCTAGCCAGCTTTGCTTTGAATTCTGGGAGTTGAAGTCCAGGCACCTTAAAAGTTGCTGAGATTGAGAAATATTGCTGTACACTTGTTGGTTATCAAGTCTAAATACAGAAGTAGACTTGTTGTGGAAGATGATATTCCTTGTGCTCTTGCAAAGACTGGCCCGAGAATTTCTGATCTGGCATAATTACATATTGTTTTTGTGATTAATCGCTATGCTTTAATTATGTTCAATTTGTAACAATGAAAATACATCCTGCATATTAGATATTTACATTATGATTCATAACAGTAGCAAAATTACAGTTATGAAGTAGCAACGAAAATAATTTTATGGTTGGGGGTCACCACAACATGAGGAACTATATTAAGGGGTCGCGGCATTAGAAAGTTTGGGAACCACTGCTCTAGAGAAAGTGCAGAAGAGAGCAACCAGGATGATAAAGGGTCTGGAAAATAAAACATACAAAGAGCGGTTGCAGGAACTGAGCTTGGCCAGTCTGGCGAAGAGAAGGACCAGGGGTGACCTGATAGCAATATTCCAATACTTGAGGGGATGCCACAGAGAGGAGGGGGTCAGGCTGTTCTCTATGGCACTAGAAAGCCAAACAAGGAATAACGGATGGAAGTTGACCAAGGAGAGATTCAACCTGGAAGTGAGGAGAAACTTTCTGGCAGTGAGAGCGATCAACAAGTGGAACAGCTTGCCAGCGGAGGTTGTGAGAGCCCCATCACTTGTGACCTTCAAGGAGAGACTGTCTCAAATGGTGTAGGAACTGCTGCTTGAGCAGGGGGTTGGACTAGATGACCTACAAGTTCCCTTCCAACTCTAATAATAAATCTAAAAATCTAATGAATATACAGCATGTGTGTGTGTACACTATTATATATATATATACACACTGTATATTCATTCATATATTATGTATGTGTGTATACAAAGCAGAGTCTGAAAAATAAGCAAACATCTGCTAGTCTCATCTTAAATTTTAAAGGAGAAATAATTGAACAACTTGCAAAAAGTGACATTTGTAAACTAGTGAACATATTCATTAGATTTACATTTTGGGACAAGTTTAAAGTGATATAACCAGACCTGCTTTAGTGACATTAAAGTTAGTCTGATTACTGCATGCTTTAGTTTTTGTAATTTTAAGTTGAATGCTACTTTGTTAAGAATTTTTATAGGTAGGCTTAGTAGTGAACCATGCAATGAAAAACAAATAATAAGGAACTAACCATTCCTGTGATTAATCCATGCTCTAAGAAACTATTTATATCTTATGTTCCAGTTGCTTTATAAACAGCATGTTTATCCCTGTCACTCATTACAGTGGATTATCTTAAAATGGATTGTGGTGACTGTAATTCTGTTCTGCCCAAAGGAGATCTCTTGGGTTAAATAACAAGTTCAGGTATATCCGTGGCCTCAGAATAAAAACTATCTAAGCAGAATATTGAACTTCAATTTGTAATATTCTATTCATCATCAAATTCTTCAATATCCCTCTTTTTTTTTTACACATTGGCTATTTCTCAGTTATTTCTTTAAAAAATAAAATGGCTGGCAAGAAGCGAAGAAATTTATCTTACAAAAAGGTAATCGTATATTAATTGGAAATTCTAGTTTGTACTGCAAGCTATATTGCAAACGATACTTTGAAAATATTGAGGTGTAATTCTTTGTATTATTTTCTAGGCTGTGAGTAGTCAGAAGTTTCTTGAACAAAGTATCCACTCTACTCAGGAAATTGACAAAACCCTTCAATTAATTCAAGAGTCTCTGGCCTTCATTGATCAAGAATTAACAGGATATATTACAGACCGAATTGATGCAGCACATGTACCTCAAGAAGCACAGGTGAGCCATATAACATGTAATTGCATTAAATAGTTCTATCTTTCAAGGAGTCAGTAAGAATTTATTTTATTAGATTGTTCTAAACTTACAATGATTCTAGAATTATCATTGATCTAATTCTTACAAAATTGCTAGCCAGCAAATGAAACAGGAACTGCATAAAATCAAAAAAGATCACACATATTTTCAAGTAAAATGATCTGTTATGTTTATTTTATCTTTCCTGATGCTAATGTAACATCATTTTATCACACCAAATTAAAAGTTTGCAAATGTTTATATTGTAAAATTAAAGAAGCAAAGTGAATACTATAATTTTTTGAAATGCTAATTTTACCATGCCATAAGTTACTCATCGTGATTAGTATTTTAAATTAATTTATATTTACACCCCAAGTGAATTCTTATTGAATTACATACAGAGACTTGCATTTAATTATTTGGACAATGTTATGCATATTGTCTTATATAAAAGAGCAGGGTTATATAGATAGATGAAAGCCAATTTTATGTTGTAGTTAAGGCATCAGACTAGAAAGCATGAGACCATCGTCCTGCCTTATACTCAAAGCCAGCTCAGTTACCTTGGGTTAGTCATTTTTTCTCAGCTCTAGGAAAGAGGCAGTGTATGTACTTTATGTATGTATATATGTTCGTGCGTGCGTATGTGTTAGGGTGGGTTCTAAATTTTTTTTACTGCCGGTTCTGTGGGCATGGCTTATTTTGTGGGTGTGACTTGATGGTCATGTGATGGTGGGCGTGGCTTCATGGTCATGTGACTGGGCAGGCGTGGCTTCATGGTCATGTGACTGGGTGGGTTTGGCCAACTCAATGTCACTCACGTCAAGGGGTGCCTCACCTGGCCCCTCCCCTCCCAGCCATTCCTTGTCACACCCAGCCTCAACGTATCTATAGTTCTGTAAAAATGTTGTTCACCTTTTTTCAACTTTATTATCTACATACCATAGATGTACTTTCATGGACCACTGAAAGGAGGAAATGGCTCACATGCTTTGCCCAAGAGTGTGATAGGCAACAGGCTTTTAAGGGGCTGCCAGAAAGAAGGGGGGGCAATGTATTTAATGTAATGCCCTATCTAGCAAAATGAAATTCAATGTAGAGAAAAGTAAAGTCCTAGACATAGGTAAAAAAAACCCAAAAGTATACATATAAACTGGGTGAAACCAGGCTTAATAGCAGTGACTGTGAGAGGGATCTTGGAATCCTAGTGTACAACCAGCTAAACATGAGCCAGCAGTGTGCAGCGGCAGCCAAAAAAGCCAATGCAATCCTAAATTGCATTAACAGAGGGATACAATCTAGATCAAGGGAGGTACTAATACCACTCTATAAAGCCTTAGTTAGACCACACCTGGAGTATTGCATCCAGTTTTGGTCACCACACTATAAAAAAAGAGGTTGAGACTCTAGAAAAAGTGCAGAGGAGAGCAACCAGGATGATCAGGAGACTGGAGACTAAAACATATGAAGCACTGGGCATGGATAGTCTAGCGAAGAGAAGGACCAGAGGAGATATGATAGCAGTGTTCCAATATTTGAGGGGCTGCCACAGAGAGGAGGGAGTCAAGCTATTCTCCATTGGAGGTTGAAGCTAGCATTCAGATAGGGTTGTCCACAGTCAATCACATCAAGGACTGAGTCTGTCAATCAAAAACTGAGCCTCTGTCCGCCATCTTGGTTGTAGGCCCAGTTTAGACTCAGTCCTTCACAAGGTTAGACGTGGATCCTTTGTGCTCTATCTGATTGCTAACTTTCAACATTCTTTGTGAGTTTTCCTTAATTATTATTTCCTTTTTCCCCTTATTTTATTTTTCTCTGCTGCAACAAGCAACAAAAAAAAAGGAGAAGGAACCTCCCGGCCGCGCCGCAACTCGGGCAACGACAAATCGGCCAGGTGCTTGCACCCCCGATCGGGCCGGGTAGGGTGGGGACGGTGCTTAGATTCACCCTAAACCCCAGCGGAGTGTGAGGGAGAGGCATAGAGAGCTTGCTCGCCTCTTTAAACTCAACGCCCGGGCCGAGAAGGATCAGCTGGAAGGCGCTTCGGCTTCGTGCCACTTTTTTCCCGGGCTCTGGCAATTCAAATTTCCCGCCCTCAGCCAGCGAAATTCCAGCTGCCATTTTCGGCCCAACCTCGTCATTGCGAGCTAGCCAGGGCTCCTTGGGCACATGGCTGACGCCGCTCCAACAACTTCAGCAGACAAGGCTTCGGGCAAGCGACACCAGAAGTCCTCCAAGCGCCCCAAGCAAGCCGATTCGGCTGCTCCCGCTCCTGCTAAGGCCGGTCAGGCAAAACAGGCACCGGTCTCGAAAGCAGTTGAGCGGGATGAGCGGAGGCGCGATCGCGTGCTCCGGAAGATGTCGGAGAAGGCGGATCGGCGGTCCACTTCAATGCCTTCCTCGCAGCCCCCTCTATCGGCGTCTGGGGAGGACATCAACCAGCTGGATGCTCCAAGTCCTGCCTTGGTGAGCACCAATGTTTGGGAGGATGGAGGACTGGTGGCTTTGGCCCACGTGGGCCTAGAGGAGGTATCATCGGCCTTTGGGCCTTGTCTCCCAGCAGCTACTGGACCTTTAGCTACCCTGGCCCATACAGACAGCACGTCTGCACCCCAAGTATCCCAAGGCCTTCCTATCCCTCAGCCGGGCTCATCCTCGCAGTCTGAGCAACCCAGCTGGCAGATGCTTATTGCAACTACAGTCCAGCAATGCCTTGCTGGTTTTCAGCGGATAAATTGGGCCCCTCCAGCCTCCTCTGGCAGAGCTTCCAGCCGGGCCCTCTCCCAACCTTGCAGTGGTGGGGAGCTCATGGGGGACTACTCAGATGTCTCCAGTGAACACTGTCAACCGGTGGCCCTAGAAAAAGGCTAGTGTGACCCTACTGCTCTATCAGAAGATGAAAGCCTATTGCCTGAGCAACCAACATCTGTAGGCCTCTTCCCCCCGGCTCTCTTTAAATCGCTGCTACATAAAGCTAGAAATGTGGCTGGTTTACCCACCACGCCAGCGGCTGAGGAACCCTCGGCCTCTTCCACCAAGGTTCCAGTGTTCTCAGAGCAGGTTCCTGAATTAGATGTGATACCTGCGCCAAAGATCTTTTTGGACAATGTCCAGTGACAATTCTCAGCCCTGGCTTCCGATCCAATGCCCTCAGCACAAGATAAGAAATTCTTCAACACCGCAGCGGAGCTGACATCCCTCCTTTCTCCACCTTCCGTGGATGTTCCTTTGGTGGCTCTTCATTCTCCGAACCCCATTCCGGGCGAGTCAGAGGAGCTATTGAAGCCAGACGATCGCCGGCTGGAACAGATTCTTCTCAAGTCCCATCACGCATTGGCTTGGGCGGTTCGCGCCTCCTCGTCGGCATCTTTCTTTGCCTGCTCGTCATTGCTGTGACTACGCCAGCTTCAAGGGCTAATACCACCTTCAGAAATCCGAATTCATCAGGATCTTAACAAGGTCATTGCGGCGATTCAGTTTATGGCGGATGCTACCCTCCGGGCGGCGAGATTTTCTTCCAAGTCCATTGCGGCCTCGACCGTTGGATGATGAGTTAACTGGCTTCGTAACTGGACTGCAGACGCACGCCAAAAATGGCGTTTAGCTACAAAGCCCATCGCCGGCCAGTCCCTCTTTGGCGAGGTTTTGGATCCCATTTTGGTTGAGTCCAAGGACTGTAGGAAGGTTTTACCATCTTATAATAAGAAGGGATCTTTCTGGCAAGCCCCCTATGCCTGGCGGCCCTTTTGCTCAGCTGACCAGGGTTCTAACCTGCCCCGAACCCCAGGTCAGTACGGGGCGCGATCTTATTATATGGATAGATCCTCCAGGGGTAGATCCTACAAACGACCCTTTAGAGGCTGGGGATCCAAATTTCCCCGTCGCTCCAAGTGAGTCCAGGGGGGATTTGCCTATCGGGGGGAGGCTGGCCGTGTTTGCAGATACATGGGATCTGACCACCCAAGATATATGGGTCAGAAACACCGTCCGGTTTGGCCTCAAACTGGAATTCACTAATTCACCTACACCGGGTTTTATCCCTTGTTTGGTCTCCAGGGATCCCTCTAAACGGTTGCTGATGGAACAAGCTATCCAGCACCTGTTAGAAATTAGGGCTATTGAGCCGGTCCCCAGGGGGCAAAGGGGCTCGGAGGTATACTCCATTCTGTTCCATGTCCCCAAGTCTTCAGGGGATTGGCGCCCTATCCTAGACCTCAAACGCCTCAACCTGTTTGTAAAATACCGCAGGTTTAAAATGCAATCCCTGCGTTCTATCCTACGGGCAGTTCACTGTGGGGATTTTTTGGTTTCCCTGGACTTATCTGAGGCTTATCTCCATATCCCCATTAGGTTTCCTGATAGACAGTATTTACGTTTTTGTTTTGCCGGTAGGCATTATCAATACAGAGCTCTCCCCTTTGGTCTTTCCTCTGCCCCTCGGGTTTTCACCAAGGTCCTCGCGGCCTTGGAGGCTCACCTGAGGTCTCAAGGGGTGAGGATTCAGTGCTACCTGGATGATATTTTGCTACCGGCATCTTCCAGGTCTCTTGCTGATCAGCATCTCCAGGTAGCACTGGAGGAACTCTACCGTCATGGTTTTTCTGTTAATCGACACAAGAGTTGTCTGATCCCTACCACCTCCATTCTCCACCTAGGTGCCATCATTAATACCCTGGAGTGCAAGGTCTATCTTTCCCAGGAGTGCCAAGACAGCATTAGAGACATCATCAACAACATTTTCCGGTCTTCCAAGGTATCGGTATCCCTTTTGGCCACGCTCCTGGGAAAGATGATCTCATGCATTGACATCGTCCCTTGGGCATGTTTGCACTCCAGGGAACTACAGTGGTTCCTCCTTCCCTTCCAAATTCCAGGTAGGGCTCCCCCGTCCTTTAGGGTCTCCTTACCTCCGTCGGTTCGCAGATCTCTCCTCTGGTGGTTGTCCCTGTCTCTGTCGCAGGGGTCTCTGTTCCTCCCCCCGGACAGGATTACAGTAACTACTGATGCCAGTCTGGCTGGCTGGGGGGCACATGTTCAGGGCCAGCTGGCACAGGGGACTTGGTCCCGGGAGGAGTCCTGTAGTCCTATAAACGTTCTTGAACTCAGGACAATTTTTCTAGCGCTCAAACATTTCCAGCGCCTGCTCACAGGTTCACATGTGTTGGTTTTAACCGATAATGTCACGGCTAAAGCCCATGTGAATAGGCAAGGGAGTACCCGTTCGGTGACCTTACGAAGGGAAGCCTTACGCTTGGGTCTCTGGGCCGAGAGAGGTCTCTTGTCCCTCTCGGCCGAGTATATATCTGGGGAGGCCAATAAACAGGCTGATTGACTTAGCCGCATGGAGCTGGACCAATCAGAGTGGCAGTTAAACCCGGGGTTTTTTCAAAAGGTTGTTAGTAGGTTTGGTCAGCCCCTAATAGATTTATTTGCTACTCCACAGAATGCCCAGCTTCCTCGGTTCTACTCCTGCTTCCCATCCAGGGGAGCAGAGGCTGTCAATGCTCTCCACGCACTGTGGCCCAAGGTCCTTCTTTATGCCTTCCCTCCCCTTCCCTTGTTACCCAGGGTCATCCAAAAGGTGTTGAGGACCAAGGCGGAAGTCATACTAATTGCTCCGCACTGGCCACGGAGGGTTTGGTTTGAAGACCTCCTCCTTCTCTCCCGAGCTCCACCTTGGCGGCTCCCTCCTCTACAGGACCTGCTGCGCCAAGGGGAAGTGGTCCACCCGGAGGTGCAGTGGCTACAACTGACCGCCTGGCGATTGAGCGGGAGCTCCTAAGACGCCAGAAGTTTGACGAAGACATCATCGATGTACTTCTGGCCTCCAGGCGGTCCACCACTAACCGGGTCTATCAGACGACTTGGCGGGTGTTTTGTGAGCGGTGCTCTGGGGAGGGCATCTCCCCTCTCCATGTTCCCATCCCCAAGCTCCTCCGCTTCCTTAAAAAAGGGTTATCTATGGGCCTGTCCACTAGCACTCTCAAACACCAGTTAGCGGCCTTGTCTTCAATTTTGTCTTGTTCCAATGCCCAGTCCTTAGCTCACCTCCCTACGGTTCACAGATTCTTAAAAGGGGCGTCCAACATCTGCCCACCTGTGGTACACCGATTCCCTACATGGGATCTTCCCTTGGTTTTAGAATCACTCACGGGTCCTCCTTATGAGCCCCTTTGGGAAGCTTCTCTAAGTTCATTGTCCTATAAAGTTGCCTTCCTGTTAGCAATTACTTCACCTGATGCATTTCAGAGTTGTCGGCCCTGTCTATCTGCAAGGATTTATGTGTGTTTCACCCGGACAGGATGATTCTTAGGTTAGATCCCTCCTTTCTTCCCAAGGTTAATTCAGTGTTTCACCGCTTTCAGGAGCTCGTTTTGCCTTCCTTCTGTGCTCATCCCCGCCATCCTAGGGAGCGTGTTTGGCACTCTTTGGATGTCAGACGAGCCCTCAAAATTTACTTAGATCGCACTGCGGCCTTCCGTAAATCGGAGGCACTTCTGGTGGCTTTTCTACCTCGTTCTATGGGTCTCAGGGTATCCTCCTCCACCGTTGGCAGATGGCTCCGGGCCACTATTGCTAAGGCCTATGTCCTAGCAGGGAAACCTGTCCCGGATAAGATCACGGCGCACTCCACTCGTAGTGCTTCCACTTCCGCTGCCTGGAAGAAACAGGCGTCCTTAGAGGAAGTGTGCCGGGCCGCGACTTGGGTGTTGTCATCCCAATTCATTAAACATTATAAGATAGATTCCTTCGCCTCTGCAGAAGCGGCTTTCAGCAGGAGGGTTCTTCAACAGGTGGTTGCGCCTTTGTCCTAGGGGGTCCCCTTTTTTCTACGGTTTACGGTGGATATTTCCCTTGCCCTCCCTAGGGACTTTTTCAGCTTTGGTATGTCCCTATCTGAATGCTAGCTTCAACCTCCAATGGAGAATGGGCGTTTACTTACCTTGATACGCCCGTTCTCGTTGGTTGAAGCTAGCATTCAGTCCCACCTGTATTTTTATTGTTCTCAGCTTAACCATTGTTGTTTTCTTGAAGTTGTATTAATAAACGGAATTGGTTTACTCTTCTACGGTCTCGTAGGTCCTTTCCTATCGGGTCCACGGTTTTTTTCCCTAACTTTCACTGACAGGTCGGATCCACGTCGAGTCTGAGTTCCAGCTTCGACTAAACTGGGCCTACAACCAAGATGGCGGACAGAGGCTCAGTTTTTGATTGACAGACTCAGTCCTTGATGTGAGTGGCTGTGGACAACCCTATCTGAATGCTAGCTTCAACCAATGAGAAAGGGCGTATCAAGGTAAGTAAACGCCCATTCTCCAAAGCACCTGAAGGACAGACAAGGAATAATGGATGGAAATTGATCAAGGAGAGATTCAACCTGGAAATGAGGAGGAACTTTCTGACAGTGAGAACAATCAACCAATGGAACAGCTTGCCCTGGGAAGTTGTGGGAACTTCATCACTCAAGACTTTCAAGAAGAGATTGAACTGCCATTTGTCAGAAATGGTGTAGGGTCTCCTGCTTGAACAGGGGGTTGGACTAGATGACCTACAAGGTCAATTCCAACTCTGTTAATCTGTTAATCTGTTAATTAAATTTAATTTTCCAAAGTACCAGAAGGCAAAACAAGAAGCAATGGATGGAAACTGAACAAAGAGAGAAGCAACCTAAAACTAAGGAGAAACTTCCTGACAGTGAGAACCAATATAGGTGCAGAAATATTTCAGTCATAATTTCACATACAAAATAGCCATTTGTGTAATACAACCTACATATTGTCCAAAACAGTAATTAGTATTATGGCTGATGTTTGACAGCAAGCCTAAAAGTCAAAGATCACAAGAGTGCTTCTTTCTCTGTATTTATACAAAACATCACATACCAGGAATCTCTCTCTTTCTCTCTCTCTCTCTCTCTCTCTCTCTCTCTCTCTCTCTCTCTCTCTCTCTCTCTCTCTCTCTCTCTCTCTCTCTCTCTCTCTCTCTCTCTCTCTCTCTCCCCCTCTCTCCCCCTCTCTCCCTCTCTCCCTCTCCCTCTCCCTCTCCCTCCCTCCCTCTCTCTCTCTCACACACACACACTTCCCCCCTCTCCCCCCTCCCTCCCTCCCTCTATATGTCTATGTTTCCACTCATTCTGCAAAGGATGGTCGGCTGCACGTCCCCCCATTTTGTTCAGGAGCAAAAGCTGCTGAGGATTAAACAGTAAGACAACTCCACCAGCATTTGACATCCAAACACCCTCTGCCCCAATCCCAAGCCGTCCCCTGTGTTTTCCTGCAGCAAATTAGGGTTTGGAGTGGGTCTCTCCAAAATCTCTCTGGCTCTCCAATCAGGTGGGGTGGGGAGGGGAGGGGTGAGAGGTGTTTTTGCCAGATCTGGAGTGGGAAAGTTTTTGTGTGGTGCAAGGAACAAAGTTGCAGTCTTTGGGAAGGAGGAGGGGGTGAGGGAGGGAAAGAGGAGCCGCTTTCTCTCTCTCTCTCTCTCTCTCTCTCTCTCTCTCTCTCTCTCTCTCTCTCTCTCTCTCTCTCTCTCTCTCTCTCTCTCTCTCTCTCTCCCTCCCTCCCTCCCTCCCTCCCTCCCTCTCCCACCTCTCTCCTTGCAGAAAAGGAAAACATCGAAAATCGGGGAGCTAACAGAAAGTGAAAAGTATCTCCTTCTGTAGTCGGGGCAAGGCTGGGGGTTGCTTTAGTGCGATCTGACTAGTGAGAGACTTTCCCAGCGTCAGGAACTCCAGCCTCTCTTTTTTGCAATATCTTTCAAGCGTCAGCTCGGTGGCAACAGAAGGCAGCAGCAGCAGCAGCAACTCACCCAGCGGGAGGAAATGTTTGATGTCCATGTTTATGATTTAACTCATGCCCAGTGGTGCGGAAAGAACAGAGGCAGCAGAGCCCGCTGAGAGAGTTGCCTGCTGAGCCAAAGGTGCAGAGAGGCGGATCCTGGGGCTTTCTTGCTTGCTTTCTTGTTTGCTTTCTTATCTCTCTCTCTCTTTCTTTTCTCTCTCTCTCTCTCTCTCTCCCTCTTTCTTTCTTTTTCTTTCTTTCTTTCTCTTTCTTTCTTTGTCTCTTTCTTTCTTTCTTCTCTCTCTCTCTCGAGAAGGAGGCGAGGCAGGTCCTCGCGACATGGCCAGAGGGCTCACTCGGAGGGGATCCCCATGGGGGTTTCATAACCATGACCAAGGATGACGTGCACTTCTAAGAAAGGGGAGAATCCCACGAGAGGGTACCGGCAGCCATGGCCAAAGCAGGGGTGGGTCCTAACTTACCTCGCTGCCAGTTTGCACATGCACAGTGCCAAACAATTCAAAAAGTTTTTTTTAAAAAAGCCGAAAACAAGATGGTGATGCATGTGCAGTGCCAGAAACTCAACTTCTGTGCATGCACAGAAAAAAATCTGGGAAAAAATTCAAAAAAACATTAAAAAATTGTTTAAAAAAAAGATGGTGGCGTCCACGGACTGGCACCAACAGAACCGGTTCCATGATGTCATCGTGACATCAGCAGCGGGTTGCTACCGGTTCGGCTGAACCGGTCCGAACTGGAAGGAACCCACCTCTGGGGTGTGTGTGTGTGTGTGTGTGTGTGTGTGTGTGTGTGTGTGTGTGTGTGTGTGTGTTCCCCATTCAATCATTTTGATTCTTGGAGACTGCCAGGACAACTCCCTGAAGTTTTCTTGGCCAGGTTTTTTCAGAAGTGGTTTGACCAAGAACCTGGCCAATATTTGTTTGTTTGTTTGTTTGTTTGTTTGTTTGTTTTGTTTGTTTGTTTGTTTATTAAATTTGTATGGCTCACATTTCACCAAGTTTAGGTGGCTTACAATTAATTAAATGATAAAACATTAAATATTAATAAATATTAATGTTAAAATTTACTTAAAATTAACAAAGATGGCAAGGAAGAGAGCAAGATGGGGTGAAAGTGAATTATCTCAGTCCATTAACCATCTCAGTATGACATGCCCCCATTGGGGCCTCAGGCCAATGGCAGAGCCAAGTTTTCAAGCCTTTTTGGAAGGCCAAAATGGTGAGTGTGAATCTCACTTCCATGATATTCCAAAGAGCAGAAGCCACAACTCTTTCTCTGGATACTGTCAACTGGCATTCCTTTACCGCTGGGGTGTACACCATGCACGGGTGGGGCAGGCCAATCACATTGGAGTGAAATGGTTCCTCAGGTAATCTGGACCCATGCCACAAAGGGCTTTAAAGGTAATAACCAACACCTTGAATTGGACCTGGAAGCAAACTGGGTGGGTATGTCAGGGGCAATTCAACCCCATCCAGAACTAAAGATGTTAAAGTCCCTGATCCTGAAGCTCATGCACCAAAAGCCACTCAGACTTACCATTATCTTACCATTAATGTTATTATTGGCTTTACTTTTTGACATCTCATACAACTAATAAATTATATAGAACTTGAACAAATCATCTATATATATAAAAGCAAAAACCACTCATGCATTAATCATGAAATCTACAGAACCTTAAAACCTACAAACTTGAAATTTGCCACGTATGTTCCTCTTGGCTTCTAGGTGCTCACTAAGAAAGGATTTTTCAAAATGACCATCGCAACATGAGTATTTCTTATTTTATTATTAACAAGCTCTGATGCTAAGGAGTTCTACTCCCCCCTCCCCCCTGAAAAGAAATCTGATCCCAATGCAAAACACAAGCACAGGAGTTTCGCTTTTGCTTTTGCTTTCACAGCAGCAAGCAGTTTTACTACAAACAGTTGAGCTAAGCCACGCACAGACTCTTTCCTGTCTCCTCCTTCCTGACACAGCAAATACTGTTTGACTTTCCAAACACCCCTCAACTCTCTCACACACTGACAGGACACTAGCCAGATGAATACCGATGGATGCTGGTAGGCAGAGACAGATCCCCCCCCCTTATTTTCCTTCTCAGTGCAGATGAATCTGTTCCTTCTATTGTAACACCAGTTAAAGGGAAAAGAGGCAAAATATGCAGAAAAAGATTTACAGATGCAATTAGGAAAACACAAGTAAGGGAAGCTGTATACAAGTATCATCAAACAGCCCCAAATCAGTACACAGGCTGTAAAAAAGTATACATCTAATAACCCCTACGTTAATCAGTCACAGCTTTACAAACTTGAAATTTGCCATGTATGTTCCTCTTGGCTTCTAGGTGCTCACTAAGAGAGGATTTTTCAAAATGACCATCACAGCATGAGTATTTCTTATTTTATTATTAACAAGCTCTGATGCTAAGGAGTTCTACTCCCCCCTCCCCAACTGAAAAGAAATCTGATCCCAATGCAAAACACAAGCACAGGAGTTTCGCTTTTGCTTTTGCTTTCACAGCAGCAAGCAGTTTTACTACAAACAGTTGAGCTAAGCCACGCACAGACTCTTTCCTGTCTCCTCCTTCCTGACACAGCAAATACTGTTTGACTTTCCAAACACCCCTCAACTCTCTCACAAGCTGACAGGACGCTAGCCAGTTGAATACCGATGTAGGCAGAGACATATTTTTTCTCTCCTTATTTTCCTCCTCAGTTCAGATGAATCTGTTCCTTCTACTGTAACACCAGTTAAAGGGAAAAGAGGCAAAAATGCAGAAAAAGATTTACAGATGCGATTAGAAAAACACAAATAAGGGAAGCTGTACATAAGTATCATCAAACTCAGCCCCAAATCAGTACACAGGCTGTAAAAAAGTATACATCTAATAACCCCTACGTTAATCAGTCACAAATTACATCAATGCCTTGGATTAATAAGTATTTGTCTGGTTTTAAATATGAAACTCAGATTGATTACTCCAGGGACAACGTTGTTGATCTCGGACCATGGTTACCCTGTGCCTGGTGCCATGCTCTAAAGTGGCAGGATGAGAGTCCTGGGATGTGCTGCAATGGTGGTAAAGTCCACCTTCCTACCCTTCAGCCCTACCCTGAACCCTTACACAGCCTTCTCACCCACCAGCATCCAATGGCAAAGCACTTTCTTTCTGCTGTCCGGAAGTACAATGGATGGTTCCAAATGATATATTTTGGAGCCAGAGCGGTGAAGGAGGGAAATTTTATACCAACATTCAAAGTGCAGGGGCAGGTCTACCACAGGATAGGGAGTATCATGGCGGGGCATCAGCAGCAGTCTTCATTTCTCCAGATATACTTTATTGGTGATGATGACAGTGAGAGGGACATCCGTTGTGGAATCTACCCAGGTGTTAATCCACAACTGGTTAGCCAACTGCAGAAGTTGCTGCGTGAACACAACAAGTATATTCTGGAACTTAAGACTGCTGTTGATTCTGTTCCTAAGGGCCACAAGGACTTCCAAGTGGTGATTAACATCAATAGGAAGCCTTCTGGAGAGCACCGAGGCCATTTCACAACTACAGAAGTGGCTGTTCTCATTGTCGGCCAGGATTTTGAGAAGAGAGATATTGTTCTCCACAGCAGAGACAACAGGTTGTTATGAATCAGTGAGACACACCGTGCCTATGACGCTCTCCAGTACCCTCTGATATTCTGCCGTGGAGAAGATGGCTATTACATCAATATACCTCAGTGCGACCCAAACACCAAGGTTCCTCTCAAGACTGTTGTCAGGGTTCCAAATAGCATCCAAAACTAAATCAGAGTCCGAGGCAAAGTATTCCTCAAAGTTCCAATTTATTAGCACAGCCATGTTGGCACATCTGGGAGAAACCCAAATCTGAAGTCCCAGGGGTTTCTCCACCCAGTTGAAAGTCCTTGTCCCCACACCCCCAAGTCCATCACGTTGACCAATCTTCATCTGCCAACTTGGCAGCAACTCCCATCTCCTTCCGTGCAGGTGCAGGAGTGCAAAGACAAAGGATGACCTTGACAATCTAGAAGGAATTTGTTATGGCTACATGCATACATCCCTCATGCAATGACCCCTCCCAAATTCCCATAGCAAAGAATACATTTTAAAATAGCATAAAGTGTGGCAGGCCAAAGACCCCAAGTAAAATGGCTTTGGCCTGACAGGCAGCCTCCCCTCAGGAAAAGACCATGTCCTACAAGAAAAGAGAGAGAATAACATAGGGGGTCAATACAGCATCCTTAACCACCCCTCCCCCCTGGGGGACCCTTTGGTTTGTCTGGGTATTTATCATGGAATTGTTTAACTAGCTTGTCAGCTTTTACATTCCAACTTTTCACCTAAGTATCTTCGGACAAAGCCTTCCAATGGATTAGATATTGTAATTGACCCCTAAACATTCTGGAGTCTAAAATTTTCTTCACTTCATAGTGTCTCTCTCCCTGTATTACTACAAGGGGAGGTGGTGGTTGGGTTTGTGGTCTTATATTTGACCCAATCACCGGTTTTAATAAGCTGCAATGAAATACCGGGTGAATTTTCCCCAATATTCTAGGCAATGCAAGCTGCACAGTGACTGGGTTGATAATTTTAACTATTGGGAATGGACCCAAACATTTTGGCCCTAGCTTTTTGCTGGGCATTCTCAATCGGATGTATTTTGTGGACAAGAAAACATTATTCCCCACTCGGAAGGGGGGCTGGAGCGATCGGTGCTTGTCGGCTTGCTTCTTATAGGCTTCCGCCACTTCATCTAGTGCTTTCTTGGTGTTCTCCCATCCTTTTTTCAGCATCTCCATCCACTCAGTCAGGGACATCGAGGTGTGAGCCTCCATAGGTAGCTCAGGCATGGGAACGAACTCCCTGCCGCTGGTAACCTGAAAAGAAGTTAGTCCAGTGCTGCTATGAACAGCATTGTTGTTCGCCACTTCTGCAAAAGGCAACAGCTCTGACCAATTGTCTTGCTGGTAATCTACATAACAATGGATGTATTGTTCCACCATTGCGTTTGTACATTCTACTGCTCCATTTGTACTCGGATGGAAAGCCGAGCTGAGCCCTTGTGTAGATCCAATTGCTCGTAGGAACTGTCTCCAGAACTTGGCGGTGAACTGCACGCCTTGGTCGGAGATGACTCTTTTTGGGATGCCATGTAGGTGGTAGATGTGCTTGAGGAACAGTTTTGCTAGTTTCCTGGCTGACGGTAGACCTGAGAAAGCGATGAAGTGGCTTGGTTGGAAAACAAGTTGATAACTGTCCAAATCACCGTGTTTCTGTTGCTGTCTGGGAGTTCCATGATGAAGTTCATGGTGATCTCCTCCCAGGGTTTGCTGGGGTTGGCCACTTGCTGCAGCAGTCCAGGCAGTTTTCCTGGCCGATGTTTCCTGGCCGCATAGGTGGCACAGCTCCTTACGTAGTCCTCCACCTCAGCTTTCATCTTTGGCCACCAGAACTGCCGCCTGGCTAGGTGGAGAATTTTTAGGAATCCAAAATGCCCTCCCAGTTTGGAGTCGTGGCTTCGTTGGAGCACTTCCAATCTGAGGCTGGCAGGCACGTATAGTTTGGACCCCTTCCAGGCCAAGCCTTCCCTCATTGTCAAGATCTCCTTGTTGTCATTGAACCAGGGCTTGCCAGGCAGGGCTGCTTTCAGCGTTGCTGTCCATTTGTCCTGGCTAAGAGCGCTTGGTTGTCTGGCTTGGCCCCGGGTGAGGACTGGGGCCACTATTTCCCCTGGTGAGGGGGGAATGACGGAGTGGACATCTTCCTCCCTTTGGCTGTCATATTGTGGTTTTTTCGATAAAGCATCAGCCAATAAATTCTTCCCAGCTGGGATGTGTTTCAGTTCGAATTTGAATCTCCTGAAGTATTGCGCCCAGCATACTTGTTTTGGTGAGAGTTTCCTGGGAGTTTTCAATGCTTCGAGGTTCTTATGATCTGTCCATACCTCGAACAGTACCTTGCCCCCCTCTAGGAATTGCCTCCAAGTGAGCAGCGCCCAACAAACTGCATAGGCTTCTTTCTCCCATATGGCCCATCTCCTCTCAGTGGCGGTGAGCTTCTTCGAGACGTAAGCGCATGGCAGGAGTTGGCCCCCATTCATCTTTCTGCAACAGCACCGCTGCCGCCGCCACATTGCTGACGTCTGACTGAATTTTAAACTGCCATTCTGGGTTGGGGTGTTGCAGGATCGGTTCTTGGGCAAAGAGTCACTTTAGCCTTTCAAATGCTTTTTGGCATTCCATTATCCACCCAATCGGCTGGTTAGGCTTTGGCTTTGGCTTTGTGGGCGATGGGCCTGTCTTTAGCAGCTCGGGCAGTGTCAGCGCCACTTCTGCAAATGCGGGGATGAACTGTCTATAGAAGTTCACGAAGCCCAAGAAGCTTTGAAGTTGCTTGCGTGGGGGTTGCCAGTCTAGCACCACTTTCACTTTTCCTGGATCCATCTCTATCCCCTCGCTGGAGATGCGATATCCCAGGTAGTCTAGGGAGGTTTTGTGAAATTCACATTTTGAAAGTTTTGCGTACAGCTTGGTTGCCAGAAGTTTTTCTAAGACCTGTCGCACTAGCTTCACGTGCTCCTCTAGTGTCTCACTAAAGATGAGAATGTCATCCAAATAGACGAGCACCCCCTTGTACAGGTGAGGGGGGGAGCACCTCGTTGATGAATTGCATGAAGACCGCGGGGGGCCTTACAGTCCAAAGGGCATCACTCTGAATTGGAAGCTGTGTGCACCAAGAGTTGCTCGGGTCAGTTCCGCACTTTCCCTGCCGCACTTCGAAATTTCCACACCAACTCTTTGGCTGGGCGGCCCGCCTGCTTCAACCCTTTAATCTGCTCTTCAGCTTCCACTTGCTGGGCCATGTTGTTGAATCAGACCCACATCAGTTGGATGAACTCATCTGTGTCATTGAGTTCTGGGGCCGCTTCATCATGGAGTTCTGCCACCCACTCTGCTGCTTCCCCCTCATTCATCGCCTCGGTTATTGCATCAATCAGTTCCCTGTCAGACGGGAATTGGTTCCCAAACTGGTTGAGATACACTCAGACTCGGTGCAAGAAATAGGCCAGCTTCTTGGGATCCCCACCAAACGTGGTGCGGAACTGAGGGAGCTGCGCTGGGGCTGGTTGGGCGGCGGCTTGCCCTTGGGCGGCTGGCTGGACGATCGCCTGCAGCTGGGGCCCTCGCAGCTGCACCCATCTGTTTCAGTGGCTGGGCTAGTCCTGGTGCGGCTCCATTGGTGAGGGGTTGCCCCTGCGGGTTCGGCAGGCCTTGTGCGGTGGGACCGGACATCGCTGCAAGATCAGGTGGCTGCTGGGTCCCCGGGGCCCATTGGCACTGTGCCCATCCCATGCCTGGGAAGAAAGCCCACTCGGCTGGAGCTGGCCTCAGCGGCACGAGGCCGATACTCGGTGGCTAGCCTAGGGTTGGCAATTCCCTTGTGCCCTGCTGCCAGGCCAACAGGCTCCCGAGCCCGGACCGTTGGGTCGTCTGCGCTTCATGGCAGATGGTTGCCCACGTAGGCTTTGCCCTGGTGAAAAGATTCACAGAGGGCTCACTCATCGCAGTGTGGAATGAGGCCGAGTCGCCACTCAGCTGGGCCATTGGGTCCCTCCTTGGGAAAGAGAACTTTGGCTGGGCCAAGTTCCATCTCATGGCCTCGGGTCCTGAGCGGGGGTTAATCAAACTTATGCTTAGTTGCCCAAATTGGTCAGAGAGCTCCGTCAGCGATTGGTTACGCAACAGTGGCTGGGATCCCTCACCTTTGGAACATCCGGTCAGCGTAAGTTTTGGCTGTCTCCACTCGTGGGCTGAGGCTGCTCCTGCACCCAAGTGGGGCTCCCACAGCTGCTCAGTGGGAGAGCTCAGCCCTCCGGCTGCGCCTTGAGAGGTCCGTTCTTGATGAGAGGGGTGTTCAGGGGTCAGCTGTTTGCGCCGAGCCCCCAGCTGGCATTCCCTCTCTGCGGCCTCCTCAGCTTCCACCATGGCTCTGGAAGGAACGTAGAGGGTCTTGACATGAATACGCGATCCGTCCCCTTCTTGCTTCCCCGTGGCATGTTTTCCTTCCTCCATCTTCCCTGCGTCTTCACAATGCCCATTGCCGGGTCGGCGCTGGGGCTCAGGACCCCAAACAGCGCCCCGAGGAATCGGGGTAGCTGGGTGAATTTTAAGAGAGATTTGGGTTAGTGTCAGGGTTCCAAATAGCATCCAAAACTATATCAGAGTCCGAGGCAAAGTATTCCTCAAAGTTCCAATTTATTAGCAGAGTCAAGTTGGCACATCTGGGAGAAACCTGAATCTGAAGTCCCAGGGGTTTCTCCACCCAGTTGAAAGTTCAAGCCCTTGTCCCCGCACCCCCAAGTCCATCACATTGACCAATCTTCATCTGCCAACCTGGCAGCAACTCTCATCTCCTTCCATGCAGGTGCAGGAGTGCAAAGACAAAGGATGACCTTGACAATCTAGAAGGAATTTGTTATGGCTACATGCATACATCCCTCATGCAATGACCCCTTCCAAATTCCCATAGCAAAGAATACATTTTAAAATAGCATGAAGTGTGGCAGGCCAAAGACCCCAAGTAAAATGGCTTTGGCCTGACAACTGTGTCTGCTGCTGCCTTTTACAGCTACAGTATAATGGAGTGTGATGGCGAAGAATGCTACCTACTCCTGTTTCGCAACCTTCTCAATCAATTTCTGGTTGATATGTATGCAAAAATTGAGAGTGAAAGACTCAATTGGATTCGTAAAAGCCCCCCCCCCCAAAAAACCCCTGAGAAGTGAGGAGTATGTGCACCTGAAGGATGCCATGACAAGAACTGACAGACATTTATCACAGCTTGCCAAGATGGTTGTGTTGCAGTCTTCTTTCACTGGAGGACCCCGCTACATGCATAAATGAATTCAATATGTGATGACGTATGTGCGCCATTTCGGATGACCAGATCTGTTCATTACATTTACCTGCAATCCGAAATGGTCAGAAATCATACAGATCTTGAAACACGGA
The DNA here is from genome assembly GCA_023053685.1 of Diadophis punctatus similis. Classification (NCBI taxonomy): domain Eukaryota; kingdom Metazoa; phylum Chordata; class Lepidosauria; order Squamata; family Dipsadidae; genus Diadophis; species Diadophis punctatus. The sequence continues at coordinate 6,323,552 of JALIGW010000010.1, forward strand.
CAAAAATCTCACGATAGACATGACATAGTATCAAGGGTTTTTCACATGAAAGTAAAACATATCATGAAGCTCCTCACTAAAGGTTGCATCTTTGGAAATACCAGGTGTCACATGTACTCCATGGAATGGCAGAAATGTGGACTCCCCCACGTTCATATTCTTCTATGGCTAGAAGAGAAGAGAAGACCAGAATCCATTGACAAAGTTATAAGTGCTGAGGTACCTGATCCTGACCTAGCCCTAGCCCTCCATGACATTATCAAGATGACAATGATCTATGGCCCATGTGGACCCCTCAACAGGAACTCACCCTGCATGGTGGATGGCACCTGCAGCAAGAAGTACCCCTTGCCCTTTCTGAAGGAAACTCAAACCGGAGAGGATGGATATCCTCAGTATCGCAGGTGGTCCCCAGCAGATGGTGGTTTCACTGCCAACATCACTGGACTCGATCTTGACAATCGCTGGGTGGTGCCATACAACCCCATCCTGTCTCGCACCTTCTCAGCTCATATAAATGTTGAGTACTGCAATTCAGTTAAATTCATAAAATACATCTGCAAGTATATTAACAAAGGGTCTGAGGTGACCAGGCAGTGTTCACCATTGAAGATGTGGATGAGGTGACGAGGTACGAGGCAGGACGATACATCAGCAGCTCTGAGGCAGCCTGGCACATTCTCTGCTTCCCTACTCACGAAAGGTTTCCTCCTGTTATGCACCTTGCCATACATCTCGAAAACGGCCAGAGAGTTTATTTTACTGAGGACAATGTTGTTGAGAGGATGAATAACCCTCCAAAAACAACACTTCTGGCCTTTTTTGAGCTCTGCAAAGTTGATGCTTTTGCAAGGACCCTTTTATATTGCGAAGTTCCAACTTAGTACATATGGAAAAGCAACCAGTTCTGCAGGAGGAAACAAGGGAAGCCTATACCAGGTTATCCAGGGGTGAAGAAAGATCAGGTTTTGGATAGAGTGTACACCGTCCATCCCGGTAGTGCTGAGTGCTACTATCTATGCCACCTCTTGCATGAGATCCATGGCCCAATGTCATTTACTGCCCTAAAAACTGTGGCAGGGGTACTTCAACCAACATTTCAAGCAGCATGCAGTGCACTTGGCTTGTTGGAGGATGATGCTCACTGGGACTGCACTTTGGAAGAAGCCTCCATCTCTGACTTTCCTAACAAACTCAGTCAGCTGTTTGCCATCATGTTGGTTTTTTGCCAACTTGCAGACCCCCTAAAATTGTGGGAGAAATACAGACACAGTCTTGCAGAAGATGTTAGAAGCTAATGGAGAGAGAGTGTGGAGATGCCCAACTGGTCCTCTAAATTGTTTACAACCAATGCCTTATTCTTCTTGAGGATATTGTCATATCCATGTCAGGTAAAACACTTCAACAGTTCGGATTTCCACCACCTTCATGAGAGCAAGGAGCTACTGTCAGCAACCGTCAATACCTGAGTGAACTGTCTTACAATACCGTTCAGCTGACACAAGCAGTTGCTTTGAATGTTCCAAAATTAAATCAAGAACAGAGGAAAGCCTACGATGAAATCATGCATAGTATTGCTTCTGATTCTGGGCAGTTGTTCTTTCTTGATGCTCCTGGTGGCACTGGCAAAACATTCTTGATCAATCTCTTGCTGGCCAAAATTAGAAGCAGAAGGAATATCGCCCAAGCCATTGGTTCCTCAGGAATTGCAGCTACCTTGATCGACGGAGGCAAGACTCTGCCTGCACTCTGCCTTCAAATTACCTCTCAACCTGAATCATTCTGAGCCTGCACTTTGTAACATCTCTAAGCAGAGTGACATGGCCCAGGTGCTTCAAGAAGCCAAACTTATCGTGTGGGATGAGTGCACCATGACTCACAAAGGAAGTCTTGACACTGTAAACGGGACGCTCCAGGACATTAGGGGCAGCAACCCTCTTATGGGTAGAGTTATGATGCTTTTGGCTGGTGACTTCAAACAGACTTTGCCTGTTGTGCCATGAAGGACACGTGCAGATGAAGTCAAGGCCTGTCTCAAATCATCCATCTTATGGCCTAAAGTCAAAGTCCTGACCTTGACACTTAACATGCGTGTCCACCTTCAATGTGATTTGAGGGCAGAACAGTTTTCTAAATTATTACTTGACATTGGTGATGGCAACCTTTTGGAAGAGGAGGAAAGAATAACTATTCCGAGTAACCTTTGCGATGTTGTGACAGATCTGATCAGCTTGACTGACAGAATATACCCCAACATTCATGAGGCTGGAGTGGATTGCGGTTCATGGCTGAGGGAAAGAGTTATTCTCACTCCAACAAATGACTCAGCCAACAGCATCAACAACTTTCTGCTCGAAAAGTTGTCCACTGAGCATATGAAGTATGAATCTGTGGACTCAGTAATGGAGATCGGGGATGCTGTACATTACCCTGTGGAGTTCTTGCACACTCTCAACCCACCAGGATTACCACCTCATGTCCTTTACCTCAAGGTTGGCGCTCCAATCATGGTGTGACACAATCTAATCTGTACAAACATGAAATCGAAGCCACAATTTTCACAGGCATCAATCAGGGAGAAAACGTTTTCATGCCCCAAATTCCTCTGATCCCATCAGACTACCACTTTGAGTTCAAACGTCTACAATTTCCCGTTAAGGTTTGCTATGCCATCACCATCAATAAGGCACATGGACAGACTTTGAAAGTGGCTGGTGTGCATCTCATGAGTGACTGTTTCTCCCATGGCCAGTTCTATGTGGCATGCTCCAGAGTCAGTTCACCTGACAGCCTGGTCATCCTCTAGCCAGACAGCAAAACCAGGAATGATGTTTACAGGGAGGTCCTCAGCAATTCATCTGAGGGACGAATTGAAAGTCTATGCTATGCAACTTATTAGCCTGGCTACATAGACAAAACAGCTACGGTTGCTGCTGGGATTAAAGGCCTTAAGACCATCTATTTCATTGTTGTTACACTTACAATAATGTCTTCATCTGTAACTACTCATTAATTTTCAAGCTGTAAGTGTCCATTTATCAAGCCCAATCATATAGTTCCGTTGCGGAGCATGGGTATTTAGCTAGTCCTTTAATATTTTAACGCTAAATATGGTTTCCATTTTATGAAGAAACATAATAAAACAATAGAAAACTAGAAATATCCTATATCACAGAAATTGAACTTGAATTATCTTTTTCTTAATACTTTGAAGGGATTACTACAAATAATACTATTATTTTTGTAGCTCTAGTATGTATGTATTTTACTTTCTTCTGTTCATGCTGTGGTATTTAATTATTTATTTATAGCTTTTATATAGTTACTCAATACAAATAATGCAACTCTGAATAGGTTACAAAAAGTTAATATTAGAACACAGTTATATTTTGAACACACACCTCAAATTTATCATTATTCATTTATTCTTTTTATTATTAAATTTATATACCACTCATCTCTCTGTTTGGGTCTAGGTTTTGGAGTGACTCTTATACAGTTCCATCCATATTTTACAAATCTCCATTTGCACAATGTCTATTTCTGTTTTTGGGCCATCTGTGAAAATATATATCAAATTTGATCTAGAGCATCAGCCAACTTCCAGAGCAAAGTTTTGACGTATACAAATGAATATAGATGAAGTTAAAATCCATTCTATTGACAATGTATAATCTATTACTGTACTGATACTATTGGAATTCAACTTTAATAATTTAATTTATTCCAATGTCTTTGTGTAAATTCAGACATATTAATCTTGTAAAAATAATATAATTTGATTCAAACATGTCTTCTCTCCACCACCACCACCTTTGCATCCACCCAGAAAATTCAATCAGAGTTGACAAGCCATGAGATTACCTTGGATGAAATGAAAAAACATAACCGGGGTAAAGATTCTGCCAAAAAGATGTTCTCTCAAATTGATACTGCACAGGTTTGTGAACTTAATTTGCTTTTGCAGATTAATTTAAAATCTACTTTCAAATATTCAAAATAGAGTTTAATTATGTGTTAATCATGCCATGACCTGAAAAAAAACTAAGATTGTGCAAAGCTTTGGATCTGATTCAAAAATATGCTTTGTAGCACATAAATTGTTTAATCTAAAGTTTATAATGATCACTATATAAAGGACATGGGATTTATAAAACTAATATTGATTAATTTAGCATATTAATTAGCCACTGCATGTTCTATTTATTACATGAAAACTTGACCACCCTTAAAGTAATAAAATAAGTTGAATCCAAAATTATGGTATGTTAATTAAACTGATCAAATGGCTGGGGAATTTTTTTTAGATATGAGTTAACAGCTCATGGTGGGTAGCAACATAAAATGAAAAATATGACATGGTTTATCATGCAGAATTTCCAAACTCTGTTGAAACACTTTATGCAAAGGTAAACATATATGTCTCCTTCTCTTCCAGAAAGATTATTTTTATAGTAGCTGTTGGTAGAATTTTGCTTTCAAATTACATTTTTGGGTAGATAACTCTTTTTCTTTCATGGTCACATATTTTGCACCAACCACCAGAGGCTGATTGAATGTATTTGAGGAATAATATTTCTTAAAGAAATCCACAAATTAACATATTTTCTAAATTGAATGCATACAATTAACTGCTATTTTCATGCTGGTAGTGAATTCTAAATATGAGATCACAACTATTTGTTATTTGTGTGAAGTGATATATTGCATCAACATTTGAAAAAAGTTAATATAAATTAATCCATAGGAGGAGGAGAACTCTACAGTTGTTTTCAGTCATTTCTATGTAGATTGTCTATTGTTTTTGGCTATCAGTCACATTTTATTTCTTTAAAATATGGTTTGGTTCAATTTTTATATACTGTACTTTCAAAAGAATAGTAAAGTATAGTGATCCAAGATATATTGTACCCTACTTTAATGGTCTAAGGAGAGTTATAAGTCTATTGATTTGGATTTATTACTGAAGTTAAAGCTTTGTGCTCAAATCTTTCCTTCCTTATTTTTTTTTCCAGAAAAAATTACAAGACATCTTTATGAAATTTCGCTTGTTCCAAAAGCCAGCCAATTTTGAGCAGCGATTACAAGAAAGTAAAAGAATTTTAGATGAAGTAAAATTGCAAGTGCCAAAGTTGGAATGGAGAAGTATTGAGCAGGAAGCAATCCAGTCACAGCTGGATAATTGTATGGTGAGTATTTCAAAGGAAGTTATCTCTCACAATGTCATGCATTTTATTATCCTTCAGGCAAATTGCAAACATGAGTTACATTTTGTTTAAATAAAAATACAGTTCCTCTTTTCTTTTGTTCACTAGAAATTATATAAAACTCTTAGTGAAGTGAAATCTAACGTGGAAACAGTAATAAAAACTGGGCGTCAGATTGTACAGAAGCAGCAAACCGAAAATCCCAAAGAACTAGATGAAAGGTTGACAGCTTTGAAATTACTGTATAATGATTTGGGTGCCAAGGTATGCTTTCCAGCTTATTTTCTGATACTTATGTAAAAGATAAGTACACTTTGCATTTATTTGTTTATTTTTTATTAGAAAATATATAACTTTCATTACTGAATATTTAAAGTGGTCAACTAATGCAGACAATTTAAATGTAATTCATGCCCTTGAGGGAACAAATTATTGCATATTTTATTTCTCCCTGATCTCTTATTCATACATACTGTATTTATGTTAAGTATGAAAGAGAACAATATTTTTTTATGTAAGGATTGGCCAAATGTACATGCTCACATATGTTCTTGTCCTTGATGCTTATATAAGCATTTATCAAACCATATCAATTTTTCACAATTATATTTATCAATATATATATATATATGCATACTATGTTTTATTTTCTGTATATGTAGATACATATGTAGAATAATTCTCCACCATCTTTTAGACAAATTACTATAATGTTTAACAGATAACAGATTAACAGAGTTGGAAGGGACCTTGCAGGTCATCTAGTCCAACCCCCTGCCCATGCAGGAGACCCTAACATCTGCCTCTACCTAGGATCGAACTCACAACCTCCTGAATGTGAGGCAAGAGCTCCACCTCTAGGCCACAGCAGCTGGCTGAGTATTACTATATTATAATTTAGTTAGTGGTATTACTTTTACATAGTATAAGTTATACTATAGTATAGTATTTATTAGTAGTTATAGTGAATTTATAACAGTTATAATGGTTAACTGTTTCTTATTTATATCTTATAAATAACTTGTTTTAATTTACATACAAATTCATCTTAAGGAGAGACCTGGAACAGAATTCATTCTTAATCTCAAAACTTGCTATATTTAGAATCAGAAAAAAATATTAAAATAACCTGTTTTAATGTTAATGATTTTAATGTAATCTGAGATAATTGTGAAGTTGTAGAAGCTTACTAATGTAGATATTTTTAACATTTTCTCAAAAATTAGTCAGAAAAATTGCTTAATTCATATATAATATCATAGTGGAAAATAATATTTAACTACCAACATGATGTTAATCTTTATCCTACCTGAATGTCTATGGAGATTCTCAGTCATTCAGGTCATGGTTGTCCCAAAGGTGCTTTTTAAAGAGGCAACTGGACTTTCTGTTTTTTCTCTGAAGACGTTTCACTTCTCGTCCAAGAAGCTTCTTCAGCTCTGACTGGATGGTGGGGAATGGAAGGATTTATACTTCTTGCAGACAGCTGCACATTTGCATTGTTTTAGCCAGTCGTTAAGGTCACCTGGAGATTTATCCATGTCATCAGGGTCATCTGAATGGTGCAAATTGGTGTGGAGCCTTCTTGGAACTGTTGAAAGGACTGTGTTGTAAATTGGAGATAAGTGATGTCATATCCCTCTCCCTCTGTTGAGAGAGGACTGTTCAATTTTGACATAGATGGCCTCTTTGACCCCTCTTTCAAACCAGCAGTCTTCTCTGTCCAAAATGTGGACTTTGCTGTCTTGAAACGAGTGGCCTGTGTATTTTAAATGCAGATGGACTGCTGAATCTAGTCCTGATGTGTTTGTTCTCCTATATTGTGTCATGCACTTATGAAGTGGTTGTTTTGTTTTTCCAATGTACAGATCTGCACATGGCTCGCTGCATTGTACTGCATATACTACGTTGCTCAGTTTATGTCTGGGTTTTTTTATCTTTGGGGTGAACAAGGTTCTACCTTAGTGTATTCTTGGGTTTGAAGTGTGCACATATGTTATGTTGGCTGAAGATCCTCCTGAGCTGTCAGAGCTGAAGAAGCTTCTTGGATGAGAAGCAAAACTTCTTCAAAGAAAAACCAGAAAGTCCAGTTGCCTCTTTAAAAAGCGCCTTTGGGATATCCAACTGAACTTACATTAAAAATCATGGGGTACATGAACCTATAATTGTAATAGTGCATAGTACATAGATCTATTTTAAACTATGAACTATTTAATGAAAATAACAGAATATTGGTAAATGGTAAATACAGCAACAATATAAAAATAAAGGGCTTAAGATGGCAGTATTTTCTATTTTTTTATATAATACTGAAATTACAGTGAAATCAACACAATGGCTTTAGTCCATATTTAGCTACATTTAAAATGAGCAGGGTAGCTTTGGGCCAATCACTCTCTTTCAGCCCTAGGAAGAAGAAAATCGCAAACCACTTCTTAAATCTTGCCAACAAAACTGCAGAGATTAGTTTAGGCAGTTGCCAGGAGTCAATACTTACTTGAAGGCGCTCGCGCGCACGCGCACACACACACACACACACACACACACACACACACACACACACAAAATGTAACAATAGATGGATCAGAGTATGTAAACTCAAACATCTATCTGCATTATTTACATGAACTGATTGTCCAAATTCTGTATGCTCTTAAATGATGTAATTGTTGAAAGTAAGTAGTGAATGAATATTTAAATGAATATTTAAACTTATATCATAAGAATCACAATCATTTTGTTATTAGTTTCTCTGCTGAAAAATAATAATTTGTGAACTAATTTTTTGTATAATCAATATTTACTTATGGAAAAGAGCAATAGATTCTGCTGTCAAAAATAAAGTAAAAGCTTTTATATAAACTGCATTTCAAATAATAAAAATATACTTATACATCATTATACTGAACAGGCAGACTAAATCATAGGCAAGAAATTGTTCATATATTGACAGCAAGCATGTCAAACAATAAATAATTTTACTAATGATAATAGTAAAATAGTAATACTAGAGAGAAAGAATGTGTCTTTCTGTGTTTTATGTACTATGTTCCTGAAACATAAAGATCCTAAAAAAATAAAACATAGAATTATTAATTAACAAAACTAATATTTCAAGAGGCAGAGTTCTCAAACAATTGTAGTCAGTTGGTGGTTAAATGGAAAAGGGGGGCGGGGAAATTACAACCAAGCATGTAGACTTGAGTAATAGTAGCAGTTTGGGTGGTAGACATTTGTGGATTGGGTTTTTTAATTTTCCTCCTTTTTAACACAGGTAACAGAGAAAAAGCAAGAACTAGAGAAATGTTTGAAATTATCTCGGAAACTCAGAAAGGAAATGAATGCTCTGACAGAATGGCTGGCAATGATAGATTCAGAACTGACAAAGAGATCAGCAGTAGAAGGAGTGCCTATCAATTTAGATGCTGAACTTGCCTGGAGCAAGGTAAACATTTTTGTCTTACCTTTAAACTCACATATTTTCCCCCTGCAGTCATCACCCTTTCTCAAAACAGTTTTCCTTCAGCATTATAAACTGCATATTATTTGATCCATAAATACTTAGGCTTTTGTCTTTTACTATCACAAGTTTTGAACGCTTCATGCTGTGTACCAAACCAGACAAACAAAAAAAGAACACAAAACTATATGTCGTGATTGGTTTCAGGTGTCATATTGTTTAGTGAGGTACTGCTCTAAGCAAACAAAAGAATTTCATAGCAAAAATAATTGAGCATACTTTTTGAAACTGTTATTCAATTATGTCCTTATTTTCATTTTTGTTTATTTTAAATTAAGGCTATGATACAATTTATTAGAATTTGTCAAACAAAAAACAAGAACAAGAATAAAAGAAAATCTTTGGATTTTATTAGTTTTAAATCATAAGTTTTCATCTTTTCAAAGCTTTCCCTTATAAATACAGCTCCAATATGCAGTTTTCCCCAGTAAAGATAGTCCTCAGATTAAAATGGCTATTGGGATAGGAACTGCAAATGCAGAGGTCAAGTGCAATGTCACATGATCACTTATTCATGGTAATCTGGAAGTCCCACTTATTGTTGTAGCCCCAGGATGGTGTGGGTTGTTAAGTGGAAAAAAGCAGAGGTCCAAAACAAGGAACAGAAGTGGGTGTGTGGATAACATGGGGATTGTGCAGATGGGCGCTATAAAATGCATTGTAAATGTGAGGTCTGTGGGCAGACCTGTAGAGACTGTGGTCAGGTGGGGATTGCTGCAGGGGGGCATGCTATTGACTGCAAGCAGGCAAAGGGTGCTAGATCCCTGGACACTCTTACTCCACAGTGGGGCTCCTTGAGAGGAAAAAAGCAGCAGGAATATCTTATGTGAATGATTTGATTAAATTAGTGGACCAGGGGAATGCTGTTGATATAGTTTACTTGGACTTCAGTAAGGCATTTGATAAAGTAGACCATAACCTATTACTAGATAAAGTAGAAAATTTGGATTAGACAGCAACACCACCAGATGGATTCAAAACTGGCTGACCAACCGCACTCAACGAATAGTGCTCAATGGAACTACATCTACATGGAGGGAAGTATGCAGTGGAGTACCCCAAGGCTCTGTTTTAGGCCCAGTACTCTTCAACATCTTCATCAATGACTTGGACGAGGGGATAGATGAGGAACTCATCAAATTTGCAGATGACACCAAACTGGCAGGAATAGCCAACTCTCCAGAAGATAGGCTCAAGATTCAGAAGGATCTTGACAGACTTGAACATTGGGCGCTATCAAACAAAATGAAATTCAATGGTGAAAAAAGTAAGGTTCTACATTTAGGCAAGAAAAACAAAATGCACAGGTACAGCATATGTGGTACCTTGCTCAACAGTAGTAACTGTGAGAGGGATCTTGGGGTCCTAGTGGACAACCGTTTAAATATGAGCCAGCAGTGTGCAGCAGCTGCCAAAAAAGCCAACACAGTTCTAGGCTGCATTAACAGAGGGATAGAATCAAGATCACGTGAAGTAATAATACCACTTTATAATGCCTTGATAAGGCCACACTTGGAATACTGCATTCAGTTTTGGTCGCCACGATGTAGAAAGGATGTTGAGACTCTGGAAAGAGTGCAGAGAAGAGCAACAAAGATGATTAGGGGACTGGAGGCTAAAACATATGAAGAACGGTTGCAGCAACAGGGTATGTCTAGCTTAATGAAAAGAAGGACTAGGGGAGATATGATAGCAGTGTTCCAATATCTCAGGGGTTGCCACAAAGAAGAGGGAGTCAAACTATTCTTCAAAGCACCTGAGGGTAGAACAAGAAGCAATGGGTGGAAACTAAACAAGGAGAGAAGCAACTTAGAACTAAGGAGAAATTTCCTGACAGTTAGAACAATTAATCCGTGGAACAGCTTTCCTCCAGAAGTTGTGAATGCTCCAACACTGGACGTTTTTAAGAAGATGTTGGATAACCATTTGTCTGAAGTAGTGTAAGGTTTCCTGCCTAAGCAGGGGGTTGGACTAGAAGACATCCAAGGTCCCTTCCAACTCTGTTGTTGTTGTTGTTGTTGTTGTTGTTGTTGTTGTTGTTGTTGTTGTTGTTGTTATTATTATTATTATTATTATTATTATTATTATTATTATTATTTGTGGCCTTTTCTGTTTTTTTATTAAGTTTATTAGCAAATATGTCTTTGCTTTTTTACTTTTTTATATGATTACTATTTTATGTGAATTCATATTCAGAATTGAATATGCTTCATACATAATTATGTCATTATATCATAAACAAATGACTTGGCATGGTTTTTAACCATGGCTTTTAACCATAACCAATCACACCACCTTCTGTAAACCCTGATTTTTTCTGTTATGCAAATATATATACAGTATATATAAGGTGCATTTCATTACCTTTTTTTTCTTTTAAGGTGCATTCCATTACCAAATACATATTGTTAAAGAAAAAAAAGTTTTTTTCATACATTTTACATATTTTATTTTTCTTAACTGAAGTAAACATTTTGTATCAACTTGGTTTTTAAACTGCTTAGCATTCATTAAAAGCAAGAATCTGAAAGGGGTCTTAAATATATAATATTTTTAAAATAAAGTTTAAATCTAAGTAATCTAGAAGTGATCAACATTTTTTTCTATTTTTTATTTTATTCAAAGGGAAGTTAAAATACAAAACTCCAAAATAATAATAATAATAAATAATCAAGACTTTTAAAAAGTGCATTGAAAGGGGAAAAAAATCAATATACACATGTTATACCCCCTAAGTAATGATTAATACATTACTACAATATTGGTTCCCATTCCTTGCAAAGCAGCCCCCCCCCCCAATTTTTTAAAACTAATAAATCTATTCGCAAAGTATTGACCTGTCATCTATATACTATATTAATGATAAAATAGCTAACAGGAAGAACAACAATAATAAAAAGACAATGTTAAAATTTCAAAACCCTCTGTTAACCAACCGTTATTGTAATCAACTTGTAGAAAATTTTCCACTGCAAATTATCTATCCCAAATCATTCCCAACGTTAAGAGTCATTCCTCCTGGTTCAAATATCCACATTTGTTTCTTAATGACATCTCTTATCAATTATTGTCTAATTAAATATAATAAACTTTAAAAGAGCTGATTTTAACAAACTCAGAGAGAGCCTAGGAAAGATTATATGGATGACAATCCTAAAGGGAAAAACAACTCAAGAAGCATGGGAAACTCTGAAAAATGCAATCATAAAAGTCCAGTCCAGCACAATACCATTGAAAAAGAAAAACAAGAAATCCAAGAAGAAACCAGCATGGCTAGACAAATATCTATCTGACAAACTGAAAGATAAAAAGGACAAGTACAAAAAATGGAAGGAGCGACACTTAACTAAGGCAGAAACATGCAAAGATGAAGTCAGGAAAGCAAAGGCTCAGAATGAACAACAGTAAAAAAAGTTTCTTTCAACATATTAATAACAAGAAAAAAGTCAAGGAAACAGTAGGTCCACTAAAGAGAGAAGATAGCAAGGAAGTAACAGGCAGTAGGGAGAAAGCAGAGCTGCTTAACTCATTCTTTGCATCAATCTTCACACAAAAAGAAATTATAGCTCAACATACAAAAAAAACCTACTGTAAAAAGACAAACTAGAAATAAAAATTAAAATAAGCAAGAAAATGATAAGAGAACACCTATCTGACCTTGACAAATATAAATCATGGGACCTGACAGATTACATCCCAGAGTTTTGAAGGAGCTGGCAGATGTTATCTCAAAACCATTGTATCATATATTTTAAAAATCCTGGAGAAGTACCTGAGGATTGGAAAAGGGGTGATGTGGTTCCCATCTTCTTATCTAATTCAGTCTCCACAGTAAGTCTATCTTCCCAAAAAGTTCAGATAGAAGTGACTGCCAGTTAAGTGTAATAAATCCATTCTCCAATCTTCCTCAGTCCTCCTAAGAATAAACAATTTGTCACTTCTCCCTTCAGTCAAGTTTCTAGGAAATATATTTTCTGGATATTTTGACCCAAGATTAAAAGAAAATAAACTCCAAATATTTTGCAAATACAAAAAATGAAATAACCCTGTGATGAGAGTAAAATATTAATAAAAACACTTCCCCATCTAAAAATGTGCAGTGTTTCCTTACCAAGAGAGCAAAATTTATTCAAACAGCATCATAGATCAAAGGGGGGGGGTAACAGCTAGAGTCCAGCAGGGAGTTGAAATAAATTAGCATTTAACTAGGATGGTGATCAACTTTTAAAGATAAAAAGCAAAGTGAAAGAATAAATTCAAAAAGTTAAAGTTAAAACCCAGGCTTGCTTAGAAAGGAAGATAGATTTGCCCAGTGACTTTCTGACTTCTCCTACAGGGAACTGGAATCTTCAAAACTCCCTTCCCAAGAGGATTCACGGCCATCCAAAAATCATCTTGGGTCATTCCTAACTGCTCCCATTCAGATCCAGGCAGCAGCACTGCCAGAGAAGCAGCTTTGTCAGCAAAAACAGCAGATCATTGACAAGAGAGGAAAAAGGCTGTTGCTGTTGTTGTTGATGTGGAGGCATGATCAACAAATTCTTAACATATCTATCATTAGCTGCTTGATTAGATGTAGTGCTTTAGGGTGCTACATTATTATATTCACTATTAATGCAGATTTATTTCTCTTTCAATTTATTTTAATACACAAAGTATCCCAATATATAAATGGCAATACTGTTATGCATAATGCAAATTTCAGAGTCATTGTCTTCACATTTACTGTTATTCATTCCATGTGTGCTTTCCACAGGGAACGCAGTTAGAAACTGAAAAACGACAGCATCAGCTGAAGATTATCACTAACTTGGGAGAGGGACTGAAGATAGTTCTTAAACGGAAAGAAAGATTGGTGAATGATAAACTCAGCCTTCTCAGTAGTAACTGGATTGCAGTAACTTCACGAACGGAGGAATGGTTTAATTTGCTGCTGGTAAGAGTTACCAATTAGTACTTCTCTACATTCATGATCACAGAGATGGAACATCCCTTGTTTTGGTTTTTTAGACAGAGTTCCCAAGTGATTTAAGTCTTTGGGATGTTATTTTATATAATAAAGACTTGTCTTTAAAATCACAATGATAGGTATCAGTTTTGTGTTTGTAATTGAGTTTTTTTAAAAGAAATTATATTCTAAAAATTGCTGCACATTTTTTGTTTATTAATTCTAGAAAAATAATATTAGTAATTATGTAATAAGTTCAAAGATTTCTAAATTCATGTTATAGCATAGTTTTTAAACTGCTTTCCTTGCACTGCAGGAATATAATTTTTTTAAATAAAAGTGGCTATAGGTAGTCCTCGAGTTATGAATGTAATGGAGCCTGCCCATTCCATTCGTAACCCAAGGATTCATGGGAGTGAATCTCGTATCTTGAACAAGATCACTCCCTCCTTTCACCCACACTTTCACTAATCAAATGCGAGGCTCGTTAATACACATGAGGTATTTCAGGGTGGGGAAGGCCATGGGGGGGGGACCTACCGATGGAACAGGCCACCTGCCTAAGACCACTCAAGGCTTCCCTGACCCACTGAAATATTTCATGCCGGCCCAAATTGTTCCCCCCCAATCTGCCACACCAGGTCACTTACCTTGTGAAGATCTAGAAAGCAGTCTACTCTCCAGCCTCATGTGCTCCGTTTGGCCCTCCACAGGCCTCCCCTAGCCCATTGCAGGCTGAAATGGAGCCTCCAGGAGTTGGAACTGGCCCTCCGAGGTGCTGTTTGGCCCTCCATGGGCCTCCTCCAGCCCATTGCAAGCTGAAATGGAGCCTCTGGAGGCTGTATTCGAGCCTCCGGGGGTGGGATCTGGCCCTCTGAGGCTCCAGCCCTCTGCAGGCTCCCCCCAGCCCATTGCAGGCTGAAATAGAGCCTCCTGGGACTGGATCTGAGTCTCAGAAGCCCTGTACCAGGCCTAACAAGGCTTCTGAGGGGTGGATCCACCCCATAGAACCTCCATTTCAGTCAGCAAGTTGTCGGGTGAGGCCTCTGGATGGCCGAACATGGCTTCTGAGGAGCAGATCCACCCCTCTGAAGCTCCATTTCAGCCGGCAACATGCAGGACGAATGTTGCAGAGGCTCTGCGGTTGTTCATAAGGGCGAACAACTGCCATGGTACTGCAAGATTCATAGTTTCGGCCCTTGTTTGGAAACACTGATTGCATAACTTTGAATGTTCGCTAAGGGAACACTCATAAACCGGGGATTACCTGTATTGATTTTTTAGCTCACTTTGGATCCCAATGTCTACATCATTGCAATAGATGGACAGGTCTCTTTGCTTCATCTCTCCCTTTATATGTAACTTTGTAAAGAATTAGAACTAAGTTTTAATTTTTTCTGATTTTTCTGAAATACCCAGTATTTAGACCTTATTTTTGCAGTTCTAAAGTAGTTTCATAGAACTGCTTTTATAGTTTTTGCATTTGGACAATATACCGTATTTTTCGTAGTATAAGACGCACCTGAGTATAAGACGCACCTTAGTTTTGGGTGAGGAAAATAGGGAAAAAATCTACCTACCAGGTATTCATCTGGCTAGCGTCCTTAGTCTGTTCAGCTTTATTTTATCCCCTGGTTAGGGCTGAAAAAAATATTCTTTGAAGGGAGTAGGAATAAAAAAAAGCCTGCAAAGACTTAGGGCTGGTAAAAAACTACTTTGAGGGAGTAGGAATAGAAAAATGCTGCAAGGTGGTAAGATCATTAGCACCTTGTTAGGGCTGAAAAGACCTTTTTCAGAGGGAGTAGGAATGAAAACAAGCCTGCAAAGACTTAGGGCTGGTAAAAAAAACTTCTTTGGATGGAGTAGGAAGCCGGGAAGATCATTAGCACCTCGTTAGGGCTGGAAAAAAAAAGCTTCGAAAGCTACATTCGGAGTATAAGACGCACCCAAATTTTCAGCCTCTTTTAGGGAGGAAAAGGTGCGTGTTATACTCCGAAAAATACGGTAATAATTTATGTAGTAATGCATTTTTTTCTGTTTCCCTTTGATCCTAATTGTTTAGTAACATGTTGGTTTCTCTTTACCTACTTCTAGGCATATCAGAAACATATGGAAACATTTGTTCAAAATGTTGCTAATATCACCACATGGATGTATCGAACAGAAACACTCTTGGATGAATCTGAAACCCAAAGCCCCCAGCAGAGAGCCAATATTCTTAAGGTAACAAATGCAAACCTCTGAAAATTATTTTTTAAAAAGACTAGTTGATTCTTTGTACATGAACATAATTGTATCACAGATTTGCCCTGTGGGTTTTCAAGTAATCTTTTGAACTTAGAGAACATTATGTTCCTCTTCAAAATAATATTTTATCATATCTTTTAAAATTCTTAGAAAGCAAAGACCGTTTCAGAACATGAGGTCTTGTGAACAAAATATTTATTGTTAAGTAGCAATATAGTAGTCTTTTACATATAGTGCAACTCCACCTTCTCTTTTATGGGGTCTGGGTTTTTTTGAACATTTTATATCTATCTATCAGTATGTCCCAGCATGAGTTTCATCCCACCAGGTTTCTGTAATTCCAGCTATATCATATGTACCTTCATGTATTAATAATTCAAGTTCACCCTGTTTGTTCCCCAAACTTTGTGCATTTGTATATAGGCATTTGAGATCTTTATGTCTGACTCTGGGTGTGCTTCCTATGTCTCCTATTAGGTGTTTGAGTTTGTCTTCCTTCCCATCCCTCCTTATTTGATTTGTTTTCTAGATTTTTTTGCTTGGAATTAGGTCCTGGAGATCCTAAAGATTGGTTACCCTCCCCCCCACAATTTTAGTTTAAAGCCCTCCTGATAAGTTGAGCCAGTCCTTTTCCGAAAACATTCTTCCCAGATTTTGTCAGGTACAGCCCATCTGTTGTGGCCTGTCAGCCAACCTCCTCTCCGGCAGCTGAATCAAGGCAATCTGAGAGCTCTGAGGGGGAAGAGGGAATGGAGCTGTCAGAGATAGAGACAGAGGCAGAGCATGGGCCATCCATCAGCCCTCAGATGGAGAGTCAACACCCCCCAGATCTGGAAGTGGTTGATGAGGAAGAGGAGGAACAGCTGGGACAAGTCCCTGACACGCAGATGCACAGAAGGCAGAGAAGAGGAGAGCAGCAGGAATCTATGGGCCAGTCCTTGGGATGGAAGAGCCACCGCTGCTAGCTAAGCCCAACCCTAGCTCTGGGGATAAAAGGCAGAGGGCGGAGACAAATAGGTGTGGCAGACAACTATTCCTCTCCCTGTTCCTAGCCTGAACTTCTGAATCCTGTTTGGAACTTAACAGAATTCTTTCTTGGAATCTGCAGTGCTGAGATTCCAAGCACGCCTTCTGAGTGTGTGTGTGTGTCTGCTGCTGGAAGAAAGTGAGTGCACCTTCCAGGACTTCTTTTGCAAGTGTGGGGAGAGAGAGAGAGACTCCTGGTGTGTTGGGCCCATTTCAGGGGGAAAGGGAGTGAGCATAACTTTCCACAGGCACTTAGAGACTTTGTTAGCTTGCTGTATGAGAGAAAGAGACTTTGCCAGGGCTGCTGGTGCTCCTAATAAAGGGAATGTTTACTTAAATACAGAGAGCTTGTTGTGTTTGGGGGCCGGGTCAGAACACCATCCCTTGACAAAAGCCCATCGTGAAGGTAGTGTAGACCATGGTCCAGTAATCCAAGTTCTTTTGGCAACCCTTTAGCCAGTGGTTCACTTCTAGAATCCTTTGTTCTCTTACTGGATGTTGACCTTTTGTTGGCAGTACAGATGAAAAACTACTTTTGCACCTAACTCCTTAACTTTCTTGCCTAGCTGCTTGTAATCACTCAATATTGTTTTCAGGTCCATTTTTTGTGTGATTCATCCCTACATGTAGTAGTAGAAAAGGGTAATAATCTGTGGCTTTTATTATTTTGGTTAGGTTCTCAGCCACATCTTTGATTTTTGTTCTAAGTGATTTCTATATTTCTATAATATTAAAGTAGTATTAGTAATTGCAGCCATGCTATTTCTAATATATAGAACTGGAGAGTTTTAAAAGCTCTTGACATCATTTCACTATAAACAGTATACATAATTAAATATTCTGGAAATCTCCAACTATCTCAAGAAGTGTAAACTATTATTTTTCCTAAATCCAAAATTATAATACTGTACAAATCATTAACAATTTAGCAAATAAATTATCAGTTTATTTGATTTAAACTTATTTAATGGGGAATGGAAATATCCCTAAAATCATCATAATATATTTTTGAAAGTCCTCTAAGAAGATAATATTTATCAGCAGGCAATTCTTGAAATTAAAGAGCTACAAATATGTAATTTATTTAATAATAGTTGTTCATTTTATTATACATTAATAGGGTTTACATTAATACATAAATTGGGTTCAGATTTATATGATTTTACTGTAAGTAGTGCATCTTGGTTCCTTTTATTCATAACTGATCTGGAAATCTATTCTAAATCCAGCATGTTTAGCATAAATGGGTAACAGATTTTAACTTAAATCATCGGCTTACTTGGTACAAGTTTCTGAGTTGATGCAGAAAGTAAAA
Source organism: Diadophis punctatus similis (assembly GCA_023053685.1). Lineage (NCBI taxonomy): Eukaryota > Metazoa > Chordata > Lepidosauria > Squamata > Dipsadidae > Diadophis > Diadophis punctatus. Next base: position 6,341,815 of record JALIGW010000010.1, read on the forward strand.
TACCCGTTACTAGCTTTTGTGTTTTTATATTGAAAGCTTTGGAAAGCATGTTGCTTCATAGCTACAAATAATTTATTCTCCTGTTTAAATTATTTTTTTAAGGGGAGATTCTACGTAATGCTTTAATTGGTTCATGCATAAATCTGTTTACAAGAAATATGACACAGTTGTGTGTAGTATCAGGACACTTGAATTCCCCCCCCCTTTTTTTTCTTTTTTCCTGTTTTTATATTTAATGTAAAGCTCTGTGTTTTACTCATGTTTTGCAGTGCTTAAAGGGTGAGCTAAATGATATGCATCCAAAGGTAGACTCTGTTCGTGACCAGGCAGTTGACTTGATGACAAACCGTGGAGGTCACTGCAGGAAAGTAATAGAACCTAAACTGATAGAGCTCAACCAACGGTTTACAACAGTATCAGAAAGAATTAAACGTGAAAAGGTAAGAAAAATACCCCTGCAAAGAGAATTATATTCTTGAAAATTGAACATTTTAAGTTCAAAATTCTAGAAGGCAATTTTTCAAATAAAAATTAGCAAGAATAAGAGTTAGCTGCATCTCTGAGGGTTTTGTCTAAATGTGTGTGCTTATGTGTAATATTTATGGTGCTTCTATTCCAGGTACAGGTTTACCTCCTTAGTTACATCTTTTGCTATCTATTTAAAAATTAACTTAGTTAGAAAAGGCTGTGCATCTTTAGAATAAGGAAACATATGTTATTATTCAAACGGCTTTAATGTATGTGAAAAAGCTGTTGTATGGCTTTTCTAAACTGCATGTTATTTTATAATAAACTTAGACTGATATTTCTATGCAGAAAATTGCTTATTAATTTCTTGCTGTTTTGTTTCTGTGATGTGATCAGTGTGTGCATATGAACCAGAAACTGTTGTTATTACAGGTTTTATTTACACAAGATTGCTAAACCATTCTGGGAAAATCCACCCTGTGGTGGTCTGGCTTTGTTTTTGTTTTGTTTTTCATTACTAGATAACTTACATTTCTTCTTTTTATTTGAACTTAATAACCACATCTGCAAACAACTAGCACGATCTCTCTCTCTCTCTCTCTCTCTCTCTCTCTCTCTCTCTCTCTCTCTCTCTCTCTCTCTCTCTCTCTCTCTCTCTCTCTCTCTCCTTTGAATCACAGACTTCTGGATAAATTGGCCTATATAAGGGTAGATTCATTCATTCATTCTTGTTAAAAGGCAGTCAACTAAATTATTGAGAGTGTCTGTAGAGCAAGTATCATAGTGCAGTTGGCTGCTCAAAGAACAATAGGCAGAATGTAATTATTATTGAATCACATATATTGCTTGGAACTTTTTATTTTATTTCCAGGACTGAAACAGTATAAATATGATGGTTGTATTAGGAAAATGGGGCAGATCCAAAGTAGGCATGAATGTTCTTCACATGGCCTTTGGAATAAGTCAATGGCAAAGAAACAGATAAAGAAAACCTAAGAGAGTAAGGATGGAAAGAAAGCCTGGAGGGACAGCTAGTTATCCTTAAAAAAGGCAAACGTAATAAAGAGATAGACAATGACAAATAGTGATCAAAGAAAACTACAGGGAGCAATAAAAGTCTCATTTCAGGAAAACAGAAAGCCCTAAGGGATGTCTTCCTGAAGACAGAGAAATTAAAGAAGCTTTCTATTCAAGGTTCTATACTAGCCAGTACAAAAATCAGGAAGAAAAGGGGCATTGTGATAACCAGATTAAAACTGTCTTAGAGAAAAATTCAAAACCTTGTCTGCAGAGGGCCATAAACCTAACAAGGTATCCATATGATAAATAAATCTGGTCTTATCAAGTTTTAATCTAACTTAATGTATGCAATGTAATCAGACTAGAAGTAAATTATTTAGCTTTGGAGATGGAATTTAATGGGAAATTCCCTAGTAAGTTAGGAAAGGTAATTGAACTTGTATCATAAATGTATATTATCATATTTCCAGTTAACCCTTGCTCAAATCAGGTTATTTGTGGCAATAGCTATGCCATACTTGAACATACCTCTTTGAATTGCTGTTACAATAGTCACCATAAGTCACTTTTTTCAGTGCCATTGTAAGTTTGAATGGTCACTAAATGAACTGTTGTAAGTGAAGGATTACCTGTAGAAAAATACAAAAAACTTCTTTGCTTGCAAAAAGCTGCCCTAAATACCAATCATTAGATTAGAAATGGGAGAATACAACATTGAAGATCAATGAGTCACAACCATCATGGAAACCTAAACCATTCTTTCTGAATACCTTCCTTTTCATCAGCAATACCTGCAAGCCGGAGTTACAAATCAGGCAGGGTGCCAGAGCACCTTGAGGAATTAAAATAGTTAAAATGCAACGATAACTATCAGCAGTCAACTCTTGCTCATAAAGTGAAACCCTTTAGCAGAGAGGTCATTTAAGCTCTCCAGAAAGTGGGTGGGCACACTTGGGCTACGAAATGCCGAGCTAAACAGACAAATTAACAAAGTACATAGGGGACCCAGGTTCAAGCCTCCCAAGCCTGTCAGGATCACAATAAAATTAGTTTATGCCACAGATAATCTAAATAAACTTCAAGCCTGGTGCCATGTTACTAAGCCTTATTATCACGAGAGAAAACTAAAATGAATTGGAGGATTCACACCCCTACCTCCTTTTTTTAAATCTTACTATCAGTGAGCAATCATGTGCCTTGGCCACTGCAATGCAAGAGACTCCTGTCCCAAAGGTGCTTTTTCAAGAGGCAACTGGACTTTCTGGAAACCAAGAAAGTCCAGTTGCTGCTTGAAAAAAGCGCCTTTGGGACAACCATGACCTGGATGACTGAAGAATCCCCATACACAAGAGACTCCTGTGCTCAGTGAACTGACAAAGCACCCTTTCCCACCCAGGAGAAGCAATCCTTAGATCCATTTGCACCACTTAAAGATATCAGCTGGTCTCACTCACCTCACAAGATATCCTAAGGAAATCATCCAGATTTAAGGAAAGATCACATGCCCCCAGAAAAGCAGTAAAAAATCAGTGCCAAGCTTGCATCCTGCCTCTTGGAAGTACACCCCAAAAGGGCAGTGCCAGGAACCATTAAAGCAGTGTAAAAAGCTTAAAACAACACTTCCCCTTTAAGAAAGTCAAACCCTCAATAAAAGTACCAGCAAAGAAAAAAAACATTAGTTGAAGAACTATATATCTAATACTGGAAGGTCTTTGAAGTATCATAATATTAGTCAGTAGAAAAGCATATCTGTGTTTGTGAATAATGAAAAATATTCCTCATCAAAGAAATCTGTTTAAAGTTTAGAAAAATAACACATCTTTGCAATAACTGTCCATTAGATTTTGAAAAACACTTGAGAATTTATCATGAATTATAACTACATACCTATATATTGGTTATATATCTTACTTTCCTGGTAGAAAAGAAGTAAAATCTAGTTGTAGAGCAGGAGACGATGAGTTCAAGTTTTGCCTTAGCCATAAAAGGCAGCTGGGTGACTTTGGGTCACTCTCTCTCAGTCTAACCCACTTCACAGGATTGTTGTTAGGGGGGAAATAGAAGGAGAAAGGTGTGTTGGACATGTTTGCCATCTTGAGTTATTTGTAAAATTAATAAGGTGGGATATAAACAAATAGATAGACTTTAACCTACTACTAGATAAAGTAGAAAAATGTGGGATGGACAGCAACACCACCAGATGGATTCAAAACTGGCTAACCAACCGTACTCAACGTGTAGTGCTCAATGGAACTGCATCTACATGGAGGGAAGTATGCAGTGGAGTACCCCAAGGCTCTGTTTTAGGCCCAGTACTCTTCAACATCTTCATCAATGACTTGGACGAGGGGATAGATGAGGAACTCATCAAATTTGCAGATGACACCAAACTGGCAGGAATAGCCAACTCTCCAGAAGATAGGCTCAAGATTCAGAAGGATCTTGACAGACTTGAACATTGGGCGCTATCAAACAAAATGAAATTCAATGGTGAAAAAAGTAAGGTTCTACATTTAGGCAAGAAAAACAAATTGCACAGGTACAGTATATGTGGTACCTTGCTCAACAGTAGTAACTGTGAGAGGGATCTTGGGGTCCTAGTGGACAACCATTTAAATATGAGCCAGCAGTGTGCAGCAGCTGCCAAAAAAGCCAACACAGTTCTAGGCTGCATTAACAGAGGGATAGAATCAAGATCACGCAAAGTGTTAATACTACTTTATAATGCCTTGGTAAGGCCACACTTGGAATACTGCATTCAGTTTTGGTCACCACGATGTAAAAAGGATGTTGAGACTCTAGAAAGAGTGCAGAGAAGAGCAACAAAAATGATTAGGGGACTGGAGGCTAAAACATGTGAAGAATGGTTGCAGGAACTGGGTATGTCTAGTTTAATGAAAAGAAGGATCAGGGGAGACATGATAGCAGTGTTCCAATATCTCAGGGGTTGCCACAAGAAGAGGGAGTCAAACTATTCTCCAAGGCACCTGGGGGTAGAACAAGAAGCAATGGGTGGAAACTAAAAAGGAGAGAAGTAACTTAGAACTAAGGAGAAATTTCCTGACAGTTAGAACAATTAATCCGTGGAACAGCTTGCCTCCAGAAGTTGTGAATGCTCCAACACTGGAAGTTTTTAAGAAGATGTTGGATAACCATTTGTCTGAAGTAGTGTAGGGTTTCCTGCCTAGGCAGGGGGTTGGACTAGAAGACCTCCAAGGTCCCTTCCAACTCTGTTGTTGTTATTATTATTATTAGATGTATACACTATAATTTGTATAAACCAAGCTTTCTGCCAAAGTTTTTGAATCCTTTCCCCCCACCTCTCCCCTTTTCTTTGTTGAGGAAGTGGAGTAGAAGGTGAACCCAGGTGATTCTTAAAAGTAATACAGTAAAATTCTTTGGATAATTTTTCGATTAAGTTTCTGGGTATTTTCCTATTTCTTTTTTTTTAAATAAAGTTTTTATTATTTTTCTCCACAATATATCCATACATATACCTTGATTCTTAACAAAATACACATAGTTATACATTTCTATTTAATAGTACATGAACCAATATCTTAATTTGCACCTTTTTACATTGATTAACTGCCTGTTTACCCCTTTATATCATATCATTCACCTCCCACTATCTCCCTCTCTTCCCTCTACCTTCTTTCTCCTTCTCTCCCACTTCCCTACTTCCCTCCTCTCCCCTTCGTCCCCTCCTTCTCTACTTCCTTTTCCTCCTCTTGGCCTTTCCCTGAGTGTATCTATTCACAATACATCCTATAGTTAACAGACAGGTAATTCATGTCCCTAATCCTTTAATTATCGGTGCTTCTCTTAAACTTATTTTTCCCCAGTATCCATATCTATGCTTAATTCTTATATTTTCCTAGGTATATTAACTACTGACTTAATGCTGCCTCCTCAACTGCCTAATTTTGTCACCTGGATCTACCACCTTCAATTTTTTCCCCTCCAATTTAATCAATATTACTTATGTTCTATACATATTCACTTTCTAACCAATCATAGAATTTCCCCCATACATTATAGTATTCAAAATCTTCCTTATCTTTAATTTTCATTGTCAATCTATTCATTTCCGCACAATCCAATATTTTTTGGATTACCTCCCTTTCAGAAGGGGCTTTTGTTGCTTTCCATTTTTGCACAAATGCAATTCTAGCTGCTGTTATTATATGAATAATTAAATATGTATCTTCTTTACTGAATTTCCCATTGGAGATTTACAAAAAATTACAGAATTCCTTAGAAGTAACAATGTTGGAAGTATATAACGAAGCCCTGGATAAAGCAAAAATACCTGAGTCATGAAAGGAAGCCTATGTAACATTAATTCCCAAAGAAGAATCTGATAAACAACAAATCAAAAACTATAGACCAATATCATTGTTAAATACCGATTACAAAATACTAGCATCAATTATAGCGAAAAGACTAAAAAAAATCCTTAATCAATTAATCCACCCAGATCAAAACGGATTACATCCAAACCGGCAGATAAGAAACAATACTAGAATTATTCTTAACATTTTAGAATATTACAATACCCACATTGAAAAACAGCTGGCTTTAATATTTATTGATGCGCAGAAGGCTTTTGACAACCTTCATTGGAAATTTTTTATAATACAATTGGAAAAAATGGATTTTGGAAAAAGATTTATAGGACTAATCAGAACAATATATACAGAACAAACTGCTAAAATATTGATTAACAATGAATTAACAGAGAAAGTAAATATAAGAAAAGGAGTGTGTCAAGGTTGTCCGCTAGCTCCTTTGATATTTATTTTAGCATTAGAAACCTTACTCAGAGAAGTAAGAAATACCCAAGAAATAAAAGGACTTAATATAAGAAGAGAGGAATACAAAACGCAGGCCTTCACAGACAACATGGTCTTTATTCTGGAGGAGCTGTTGAAATCGGGACCAATTTTAATAGGGGAAATCGAAAAATTTGGAAAAGTAGCTGGACTAAAAATTAACAAAGAAAAAACAAAAATAACTAAAAATTTAACAGCAAAACAAAATAACAATTTGGAAAAAATATTAGGTATTAAAATAGCCAAAAAAGTCAAATATTTAGGTCTATGGTTATCAGCGAGATGTAGCACAATAAAAGAGGACAACTACACAAAACTAATTGAGGAGATAAAGAAAGATTTAGTTAGATGGTCCAAATTACAGATATCATTTATGGGGAAAATAGCCACAATAAAGATGAATATTCTACCCAAGATTTTATTTCTATTCCAAGTGGCCCCAATAAAATTAAATAAAAATTTCTTCATTGGATTGAATAGAATGATTCATAAGTTTATATGGTCAAAAAAAAGGCAAGAATTAAAACTAAATTATTACATGATAACAGGAGAAGAGGTGGATTCGGTCTTCCGGATCTGGAAATTTACTATCAAGCGGCCTTGTTAAATTGGATGAGAGATTGCATAATGCTCAAAAATAAACGATTATTAATCCTAGAGGGTTTCGATTTACAGATTGGGTGGCACGCGTTTTTAGGGGGTGAAAAGCACAAAGTCCATTCCTATTTTCAACGGCATTAGCCATACTAGAAAACTGGAATAAAATAAAAAGAGACCACTCTGGTAAAATACCAAAATGGATATCCGTAACAGAAGTGATTATTTACCCCAATCTTTTAGATGAAAGAAAAATGGTAACATACCAACAACTATTGGATGAGCATGAAAATCTCAAAACAAAGCAACAACTTAAAGAGATGGGAATAGACCTAGATTGGTGGCACTACTTACAACTGCAAACAAAATACAACAAAGATAAAATACAATTCAGTTTTCAAAATATGCATGGACTGGACAAAATATTATTGGGCTCAGAAAATAAAATGATATCAAAAATATATAATTACTTACTACAATATAATTTACAAGAAGAAGTGGTCAAAGGAACAATGATAGCATGGGCACAAAATTTTGAATACTCAATAAATTTAGCGGAATGGGATAAAATTTGGGAGATAAATTATAAATTGACTCTTGCCGTAACATATAAAGAAAATATTTACAAAATGTTTTATAGGTGGCATCTTCCTCCGGCATGGCTGGCAAAAATGTTTCCAAAAATCTCTCCAAACTGTTGGAAATGTAAAAAAGAAAGAGGGACATACTACCACCTTTGGTGGACATGTTCACAAGCAAAATTATTCTGGAACAAAATTAAAACTTGTATAGAACAAATTACTACTCATGTAATTGAATTAAAACCGGAGTTATTTCTATTGGGCATTTTTAGGACGAATATTACAAAAGAAGATAGATATCTGATATTACATATTACCACAGCAGCTAGAATTGCCTATGCCCAAAATTGGAAATTGGGTAACACACCAACTATGTTAACCGTCGTTAGGAAAATTTTAGAATTCGCAGAAATGTGCAAATTAACAATGGAAATTCAAGACAAAGATGAAACTGATTTTTATATAGCCTGGGACAGGTGGTATACCTGGTTAAAACAAAATAAGTACCAAAATCTACTATAACAAAATGTCATAAATTAAGGAAAATATTATAAATATGTTAGTAATACTACCTCAGTATAACCTTTTTCTGGTTTGGTATTATCTGATTCCTTAACTTTTCTTTCTGTATATATCATGTAATGTAATATAATAAAACATAATATAAAAGAGCTAAGAGATTAAAGTAATGTAAGATGTAGAAACTGAAATGGATGACTCAATTTACTAAAAATGATTTATTCAAGAATGACTCTGTAATAACATAAGGACGATAATATTATAAAATGTAAATACATAATGAAATAATATTGACAAGCTGAAAAGGAACATTGAAAATGTTTGTTACGACTTAGACATATTTTAGGTCTAAGTTTGTGGTTTAGTGTGTTTAGTCCACTGTCCGTTTTTGTATATATGTATGTACGTATGTTTGTATTGTTTTTAAAAGAAAAATCAATAAAGATTATTTTTTTAAAAAACAAAATATTCCTTATCTTTAATTGTCAATCTATTCATTTCTGCACAATCCAATATTTTTTGGATTACCTCCCTTTCAGAAGGGGCTTTTGTTGCTTTCCATTTTTGCGCAAATGCAATTCTAGCTGCTGCTATTATATGAATAATTAAATATGTATCTTCTTTACTGAATTTCTCTGGTAATATACCCAACAGGAATATCTCTGGTTTCATTCTATACATTGTTCCAATATTTTTTCTATCCACACTTGAATTTAACTCCAATACACTTTGGCTTCAGGACATGTCCACCACATATGATAAAAAGAGCCCGGTATTTGCTGACATTTCCGACATTTCATAGATTTATCTTTAAACATTTTAGCTATCCTTTCCAGTGACATGTGCCATCTATAAAACATTTTATACAAATTTTCTTTATATGCTGTCGCCATTGTCAATTTATAATTGCTTTCCCATAGCTGTTGCCACTTATCCAACTCTATAGTGTGACCAAAATTCCTTACCCATTTAATCATTGTTTCCTTCACTTGTTCTTGCTTTAAATCAATATATAATAAATAATTATACAACTTTTTAATTAGTCTTTCATCCGTTCCTTTGAGTATTTCATCTAATTCTGTCATTTCTAAATTAACACCCTCTGTTTTAATATCTTTATCATATCTTGATTGTAATTGTGTTCTCATATACCAATCCATCTTTATTCCCTGTTTCTCCAATTCTTGGGTAGATTTCAATTCCCCTTTATCTGTTAAAATATCTTTATATCGTGCAATATTCCCCCAATTAAATCTATTCGGATACATTAGTGCTTCTATTATTGATAACCATCATGGTATTTTCATATAGTGTTTTTCTTTTATCTTTTCCCACACTCTATACAAAGAGTTCCTTATACAATGTCTCTGGAAATAGCTGTGTATTTTACTTCTTCCATACCATAAAAATGTGTGCCATCCTATCTGTAAGCCATGTCCCTCCAAAACCAAGAGTCTTCTGTTTCTTAACAAAATCCATTCTCTCATCCATGTCAATACTGCAGCATCATAATATAACTCCCAATTTGGAAGTCCAAATCCACCTCTTAGTCTTGCATCTTGTAGCATTTTTATATTAATGCTCGCCTTTTTTTCCTTGCCATACGAACTTCAGTATCATTTTATTTACTTCTTTGAAAAAGTTTTTCTCTAATCTTATTGGATTTGTTGCAAATAAAAACAGGAATCATGGCAATATGTTCATTTTTACTAATGATATTCTTCCCATCAGTGATAGTTGAAGATTTTTCTATTTTTCCAAATCTATTTCAATTTGTTTCTTTAGTCTATAATAATTATCTTCCTTAATTGTCACACATCTAGCCGATGAATATTTAGATGAATCCCTAAATATTTCACTTTTTTTGTTATTTGCACATTTAGTTTCCCAACTAATTCCTTTTTTGTTTTTCCGTCATATTTTTCACTAAGAGTTTTGCTTTGTCTTTATTAATTTTTAGTCCTGCTACCTCTCCATATTTTTCAATTTTCTTTATTAATTTAGGTCCAGTCTCTAATAGTTCTTCTAATATAAACACCAGATCATCTGCAAATGCTTGTAATTTATACTCCTCTCCTTTAATTTTCATTCTTTTTATATTCTCATTTTGTCGAATATTTTTAGTTAATACTTCCAATGTCAACACAAATAGCAATGGTGATAAGGGACATCCTTGCCTTGTTCCTTTCATAATATCCACCTTCTCTGTCATATCTCCATTCACTAATGAATGAGCCGAGTTGGTGCAGTGGTTAAATGCAGCACTGAAGGCTACTGCTAGTTCAGCAGTTCAGCTGTTCAAATCTCACCGGCTCAAGGTTGACTCAGCCTTCCATCCTTCCGAGATGGGTAAAATGAGGACCCAGATTGTTGGGGGCAATATGCTGAACTCTGTAAACCGCTTAGAGAGGGCTGTAAAGCACTATGAAGCGGTATATAAGTCTAAGTGCTATTGCTATTGCTATTGCTAATACTTTGGCTATTTGTTTACTGTAAATTGTTTTGATTACATTAATAAATCTTTTTCCGAACTCCATTGTTTGAAGTTGCATCATCATAAATTGCCAATTCACGTTATCAAATGCTTTCTGTGCATCTAGAAACATTAAAGCCGCTTGTTTTCCAGGATGTTCATAATATTCTAGTGCATTTAAGATCGTTCGCATGTTATCTTTAATCTGTCTTTTAGGTAAAAATCCATTTTGATCTGAGCTTATGAATTCATTTAGAAAATTTTTAAGTCTATTTGCCATTATTGATGCAAATATTTTATAATCTGCATTTAGAAGTGAAATTGGTCTATAATTTTTAATTTTCTGTAAATCAGTCTCTTCTTTCGGTATCAAAGTTATAAATGCTTCTGTCCATGATTCTGGTATCCTAGCTTCTAATAACAGTTCATTGTATAGTTCCAACATCACAATTCCTAGTGTCTCTTCAAATGCTTTGTACATTTCTGCTGGTATCCCATCCGGTCCTGGTGCTTTACTATTTTTGTCTTTTTATTGCCTCTGTTAATTCCATCATTGTTATTTTCTCCTCTAACAAGTTCTTATATTTTTCTGGTATTTTGGGTAATTCCATTTCCTCCAAATATTGTTTTACATCCTTCTCAGTGATTTTCTCTTGTTTATATAAATCCTCATAATATGCTCTTGCTATCTTTTTTATTTCTTCATTTCTATGTTGTAATAGCACTATATAGCAATAGCACTTTTCTTATATACCGCTTCATAGTGCTTTACAGCACTCTCTAAGCGGTTTACAGAGTTCAGCATATTGCCCCCAACAATCTGGGTCCTCATTTTACCCACCTCGGAAGGATGGAAGGCTGAGTCAACCTTGAGCCTAGTGAGATTTGAACAGCTGAACTGTTGAACTAGCAGTCAGCCTGCAATGGCTGCATTTAACCACTGCACCACTTCAGCTCTTATATATTCCCATCAGTGTCTTCCAATTGCTTAATCCATTTTTTTCTCTTTCTCCTTTTTCATTTTATAGGCTAACCATCTCCCTGGTTTATTTGCATGTTTAAAAAAGTTTTGTTTAGTCATTTTTATTTTCCTTGCTACCTCTTCATTTTCCATCATATTCATTTTATGTAGCTTCAAATCCATTAAGTTTTTAATTTTTTTATTTTGAGTATCTTTTTGAAGTTCTTTTTCTAATTTCTTGTAGCCTTCTTCTAGTTGTTTCTTAGCATACCTTCTTTGTTTATTTCTTTTATTCATATATCTCATCACCAATCCTCTAATGTTGGCTTTTGCTGTGTCCCATACAATTTGAAGCGTGATATCACTTTTTTATTTTCTTTAAAGAAAAAGTCCATTTCTTTTTCCATAAATTGTTGGAATTCTTTTTCATTCAATATTTCTTGATTTAAAGTCCATCTAGTTCTTTTCTTTTGTCCTTTCCAAGTAACTGTAATCAGATTGTGATCAGCCCACATACCAGTTTCAATGCTCACATTTTGTACATTTGCTAATAAATCTGTTGACATCCACAACATATCTATTCTTGACCAGGACATGTGTCTACTAGAGTAGAATGTATATTGTTTCTTTGATGGAAACTTCCCCCTCCATTCATCAGATATGCTTAATTCCTCTACCATAGTAAAGAACGATTTTGGGTTAGAGGACTTCCGGTGGTAACGTGGGGTGAAGCAGCTGTAAAAGGACAATCTCCGTCCTCTGAGGCTGCTTTCTTCTTTCGTTTTTGGAGACCTTTCGGGGCATCGACGGTTTGTAGGACTGGGTGGACAAGTGGGATATCCCGGGCAACAGCGGGGTGAAGGCATTTGCCTGCTGGGGTGGAGGGCACCCTCACTATCCGAAATGAAAGCGTCCGTCTCTGCTCTTTGAAGTATGGTGGACCCGAAGCCTCAACGCGCCACATAAGAAAAGGAAGCAAAAATAATAGCGGATTGCACCTGGAACACCAAATTAGACTCTCACGAAAACTCTGGATTTATAAAAGAGGGAGATCCAACCACAAGGGCAGGGCAATTAAGGAGCTCTGTGAGAAAACCAGTGGCGAAAGTAAAGAATGAGCAGAGGGACAGGACTCTAACGAGAAAACAGCATCGTGAATAAACATAACAAAAGAGTTAAATTGAGCCCCTGTGGAGGACGTGGAATAGTACCTTTTTGTTATCGGAGGATTACCTGCTGAGAGACAGCGAACCAGAGAAATTGGAGATTCAACACCAGATGAGAGACCAGAAATGGAGCGGAGAAACAACACATGGTGGATGACTTAACAATTTTGAACAGAACGATCTCTATTATTGAAGCCAAAGGAAAACATCTGATTGCAGAATCCAAGGAAATCAAGACCTCTAAAACACTTACAGGATTGCTGAGATCCACTTAATACCAACTGAAACTGGTACCGCTTAAAAAGAACTATATTATATAACTTTTTTCTATTTTTCACCTTTGAACACTTATTTCATTTTTATCACCTATTTTACTTTACACTAAATATTCTGCTATAATTAAATTTTCTACCCTCCCCTCTTCCTATTTATAGATTGTAAAAAAGGAAAAATCTTATTTAGTCTCTATAAATGTAATATTTTTAACAATATATATTGATTTTGAAATAGTATTTTTAAGGAATGATTTAAAACAAATAGAGATATATATTGACTGAATTGTAAAATCTATAGAGGATACTTTGAACATTAATAGAAATATATAAACTGTAATCATAACTATAATTAGATTAGTTAAAATTATATAAGGGAAACTACTGATATACTGTGATATTCTACTGTATAACTCTTTAACATATCTAAAGTATTTAATCAGTTATTAATATAAGTACTATAGTAACATAGATCATTTATAGATATATTTATATAGAATTTTTGGATAATTGGTACATTTAAGAATATAGAGAACTATATCAGCAATTGATAAAATATACAGGATTGATAGAGAACTAAATAATACAACAGGGTAAAAGATTGTTATATGGTAATCTGGGAGAGGATCTACAAAATCTTAGAACAACAAAAATTAATCTTAAAGGAAATGACAAGTAATACAACAAATATGCCCATGAAGGGGGGGGGAAGAGACCAGCACAAGCTGGAGCTGCAAGTGCAGCATCACCAGTCACTCAAAGGCAGATAGATGACATGTTACCAGTAGAAAAAGGGGGCACATCCCTTATGCAGAATATGAACAGCACACTAAACATGGTTCAGGAAACAATGCTTAAACTACAGGAATTGATTACGCAAAATCATACCGAACTAAAATCAGATATTTCAAGATTAGACAATAGAATGGAGATGATACAGGAGCGATACAAAAAAACGAACAACATATTAGTGGTGTGGAGAAAAAAATGGAACAAAATGAAAATAAAATTGAGAAGGTAGACCAGAGAGTGACAGAAATAAATAGAGAGCTGGAGACCTCACTGATCCATCTCGAAATGGACAGATCATCTTACTTCTTAAGAATACAAAATATTCCAGAGAATAAGGAGGAAGACTTGGGAGATGTGATGGCAGGGGTGGTAGCAGAAATTCTACAGCAAAACAAAACAGATACCAGAAATGAAATAGACAAAGTGTACAGGATACAAACCAACTACGCTAGATGTCACCGCCTGCCGAAAGAAATACATATAAGGTTTGCCAGAAAGAAAAGAAGAGACAATGTTTACTTAGCCACGAGAGGGGGGACATTAAAATACAAAGGGAGAGAAATAAACATATTGAAGCAAGTCCCAAGAAGGGTTAGGGAACATAGAAGGGACTATAAGCCACTGGCAACACTGTTAAATAAAAAGAACATTTTATTTAGATGGCTCATTCCGGAAGGGATGATAATAAGCTTAGAAGGACGAAAAGTAAAGGTGGATACCATAGAAAGAGCACAGGAGGTATATGAACAACTTGCTGGTATGGAGAAAGAGATGGAAAGTGAAGGAAAAGTGGACGGGGCAAGTGAAGAAGAAGAGCAGGAGATTGAAGAAGAGGTACAGAGGGAGGGAATTGAAGAGACTGAAGATTTAAATAAAAAAGTAGAGAGAATTAAAACAAGGACACAAACAGCAGCAGAAGCAAAAAGTAAATAGTTAGAAAAACACTTTATAAACAAAACCGGAAACGTTAAAGGAAACAAAACTTATATCATTAAACATTAATGGATTAAATAATGCACAAAAAAGAAGGAAATATTTTTAAAATTAGTTAAACAAAAAGCAGAAGTAATATGTTTACAAGAAGTCCATATCAAACAAATACATAAAAAAATAACTGGAATATTCAAAACTAGGGAAATTATATGCATCATTGGGGGGGGAAGAAAGGTGTAGTAATATATGTACAAAAAGAGATTGAGTCTAAAGAAATAAAAGTAGATTCCAAAGGAAGATATATAATGGTGGAAATTGAAATAGGGGGAGAAAAAATATTATTAGTGAATATATACACACTCAATCAAAAACAAAAAAACTTCTATCAAAAGATACATGAGAAATTAACGACAACTAAATATAAAAATATATGTTTAATAGGGGATTTTAACGGTATAATAGATCCAAAAAGAGACTACATAACAGGGAAAAACAAAAAAATTAACAAAAATACACTACCAACTACATTCAAAGACATGACAGAGGAGTTGAATTTGACAGATACATTGCGATTATTACACCCTAAAGACAAACAATATACATTTCATTCAATACCACACCAATCCTTTTCAAGAATAGACATGGTCTGGACAAATAAAGAAATGTGCAAGAACATAGCATTGGTGGAGATAGCCCCAGACATATGGGCAGACCATAGCCCCTTAATAGTAATATGGAAAGGGAAAAAGAAAGGAATAAGGAGATGGACTTTGAACACAAAAATACTCCAAGAAGATGAATACATACAAACAATTACCAAAGAAATAAAATTATTTATGAAAGAGAATAAGAAACAGCCTACAACCATACAAAACTTATGGGATACATTAAAAGCATATATAAGGGGAATTACAATTGCCTATACGGCAAAGAAAAATAGAGAAAAATGGCAAGAATACAATGAAAAAATAAAGGATATTCAACAGTTAGAAAAAAGACTACAAAAAGAACCAAAGGAAGAGAATACACATAAATTATTAATGGAAACGAGGCATAAATTGAACTTAATTGAACAACAGGAATATCTGAAGGACATTAGGCTTACAAAACAAACATTCTTTGAAACAGCAAATAAACCCAGTAGATGGCTAGCTTATAAAATTAAAAAGGAAAAAAGCAATAGAATTATAAATCAACTGATGGATACAAATGGGGAAATACAACACTCAGACGAAAAAATAAAAGAAATCGCCACAGAATATTATAGAGACTTATACAGACAGGACCCAGTGGAACTAAATAAAATAACAGAATATTTAAAGGAAATTAGTATGCTGCAAATAGAGGAAATTGATAAGGAAATGTTAAACAGGGATATTACAACGCAAGAAATCCAAAACGCAATTCAAAAACAAAACAACAATAAAACACCAGGACCAGATGGATTTCCAGGGGAATATTACAAAAAACTGAGTACAATACTAGAGGATACTTTATTAGAGCTATATAATAAAGCATTAACAGGAGCTAGGATACCAAATACGTGGAGGGAAACATATATCACCACGATCATGAAAGAAGGTACCGAGAAAAATCATATACAAAACTACAGGCCAATTTCATTGTTGAACACAGATTATAAAATTTTCATGACAATTATGGCAGAAAGAACCAAAAAAAATACTAAATAAAATTATTTATTTGGATCAAAATGGATTTTTACCAATGCGGCAGATAAAAAACAATACAAGAATCGTTTTAAATATATTGGAATATTATGAAGCGCATCCAGAAAAGCAGGTCGCCCTAGCTTCCTGGATGCGCAAAAAGCGTTCGACAACGTAAATTGGCAGTATATGATAGGTTTGATCAAAGAGATGAAATTTGGTGACAAATTTGAAAAAATTATAGAAACAATCTACACCTCCCAGTCAGCCAAGATTATGATAAATGGGGACATGACACAATCATTCCAGATCTTTAAAGGAGTACGTCAGGGATGTACCCTGCAGGCATGGGGGAAAAACTAAATCCATCTGAATTCCCCCCTTGGTATGGCTGATTGTGAACCTTTTTTAACTTTTGTATATATTTTAACTGTTGTTTTTAAACTATTGCTTATTATTAACGTTCTTATACAATTGTTGTACGCCGCCCTGAGTCCCTCGGGAGTAGGGCGGCATAGAAGAACAAATAATAAATAAATAAATAAATAAATAAATGTCCGATGTCACCTCTGCTCTTTATCTTAACATTGGAAACACTACTAAACAAAATTCGAAATAATAAGTATATTAAGGGAACAAAGATTAGAAACCAGGAGTATAAACTACAGGCATTTGCCGATGATCTCGTATTTTTTATAGAAGAACCAATTGAAACAGGACAAAAACTGATTAAAGAGATAGAGGAATATGGAGAATCGGCAGGATTGAAAATCAATAAACAAAAAACTAAATTATTAACAAAAAATATGACAAAAACAAAAAGATGAATTGGAAGGGAAATTAGGCTTACAAATAACCAAAACAATTAAACATTTAGGGATAATACTAACGAATAGATGTTCATCCATTAAAAAGACAATTATGACAAATTAGTAAACCAAACAAGATTAGAATTAGAAAAATGGAAAAAATTACAGTTATCATTATTAGGGCGTATAGCTGTGATTAAAATGAGTATACTGCCAAAATTTTTATACCTATTTCAAACGGTTCCGATCAAATTAGAGACTAAATTTTTTACTAATCTGAATAAAATTATATCTAAATTTATATGGCAAAACAAAAAGCCAAGAATCAAATTAACGAATCTACAGGATGAGAAGAGCAGAGGTGGTCTAGGACTCCCTGACTGGCAACTTTACTACAAAGCAGCATCCTTGGCGTGGATAAAAGAACGGATAAATTTAACCAACAAAAGAATACTAACGCTAGAGGGCCACAACCTACAAATGGGATGGCATGCTTACATATGGAGAGATGGAACTAAGCCACAACTTAACTTCAACCAACATCTAATTAGAAAATCTTTGCTAAAAACATGGTACGAAATTAAAAAGAAGAACTACATGAAAATCCCCAAATGGCTTACAATTATAGAAGCTATGACCTACCCGAACCTAATTGATATAACCAAAGCAGCAAAATATAGCGACATATTAGATCTGACAGGAAAATTAAAAAGTAGAGAACAATTGGCAGAACAAAATATAAATATTGATTGGTTGACTTACTTACAATTAAAAACTCGACACAAAAAAGATACTGAGGGTATGGGTATAGATATGGAAGTGCAAAAACTGGATAAAATTTTGATTGGCCCGGACGAAAAAATAATATCAAAACTATATACTGTATTTTTCGGAGTATAGGACGCACCGGAGTATAAGACGCACCTAGATTTTAGAGGAGGAAAACAAGGAAAAAAGTATTCTGAACCAAATGGTGTAGTAATATATTATTTAATACATTACCAATGTAGCAGAATACTTTTTACAACCATGTACACTTTTTACAACCATATACACTTTTTACAAACTTCAAACTTGACAGCTTTAAGACTAGTGGACTTCAACTCCCAGAATTCCTCCTCCAGTCATGCTAGCTCAGGAATGGGAGTTGAAGTCCACAAGTCTTAAAGCTGTCAAGTTTGAAGTTTGTAAAAAGTGTTCATGGTTGTAAAAAGTCTTGCCAAGTTTGAAGACCCTTGCACCCCTAACCCCTAACCCAGGGGTCTTCAAACTTGACAGCTTTAAGACTTGTGGACTTCAACTCCCATTCCTGGGAGTGACTGGCTAGCATGACTGGAGGAGGAATTCTGGGAGTTGAAGTCCACAAGTTTGAAGACCCTTGCACCCCCTTGGCAAGTTTAAGACTTGTGGACTTCAACTCCCAGAAACTCTTAAACTTGCCAAGGGGGTGCAAGGGTCTTCAAACTTGTGGGCTTTGGAGTTGCACGACCATCAGCCGAGCGGATTCCAGCTCTAGAGCCACCCCAAACCCCCCACAGCTCACGAGCGGGGTGGAAGAAGGGAAAAGCCCCTCTCTTCCCTGTTCCCCATCGGGCTGGGCTCCACCAAAGGCTGCCTCCCGGTCTCGCAGCCAGTTCCCTCCTGAAGTTTCAAGGGCTGAGCAGATCTGCGGCGCTGGGCAAAGGCGAAAGCGGCGGCTCCTGGTTTTCCTGGCTAAAGAGCGCTCGCTAGAGAAGAGCAGCTGGGGAAGCAGGTGAGGCGCGGTGGCAGGCAGGTGTCTGGGAAGCGCCGAGGGCAGCACGCGCGTCCAGGATGCCCCTCTTTGGGCTTTCCGCTTAGGCGGCAGCTGGGAGATTTGAAGAACACGATCCCGGGCCAGTTTTGCTTGGAGGCGCGTCTGTCACACACACATACACACACACACACACACACACACACACACACACACACACACACACACACACCTCCCGGGCTTCAGTTTAAATGCAGGGTCCCGTCGGACGAGGAACTTCCAAAATGCTTGCTGTGGCGACGCTGTTTTCTCCAAGACCTTCCAAGTTCCTCTTTCTCTTTGGCCAGGATGTCTCAGAGGATCCCCGCCATGGGAAGCATTTTGAAAGTTCCTCGTCCGACGGGACCCTGCATTTAAACCGAAGCCCGGGAGGGGTGTGTGTGTGTGTGTGTGTGCGTGCGTGTGTGTGAGTGTGTGACAGATGCGCCTCCAAGCAAAACTTGCCCAGGATCGCGTTCTTCAAATCGCGACTCCCACCTCGCACGGGATGCACGGCGGCGGGGACAAGCAGCGGTGGCAAGCAACAGCGGGGACGGCAGGGGCAAGCAGCGGGGGGGAAGTGGCGGTGGCGGCGGAAAGTGGTGGTGGGCATCAGCGGTGGGAAGCGGCGGCAGCCATCGGCGGTGGGAAGCGGCGGCAGAAAGCAGCGGCGGGCATTGGCAGCGGAAAGCGGCAGGGGGCATTGGCGGCGGCGGGAAGTGGTGGGGGGCATTGGTGGCGGGAAGCGGTGGCGGCCAGTGGCGGTGGCCAGTGGCGGTGGCCAGCGGTGGCTGTAACATCCGGGGTATAAGACGCACCCAGTTTTTGACCCTCTTTTGGGGGGTAAAAAGGTGCGTCTTATACTCCGAAAAATACGGTAAATACCTGCTGGAATTTGATAAAATGGAGGAAATTGTCAAAGAACCCATGATAGCATGGGCAAAAAACGTAGGTCACAACATACACTTGGCTGACTGGGAGAGAACATGGAATATAAACTGCAAAATAACTAAGTCAACAGCATACAAAGAGAATTATTATAAAATGTTTTATAGATGGCATTTAGCTCCATCAAGATTGGCCAAAATATACCCAAAAATGAATTCGGCTTGCTGGAAATGTAAAAAAGACGTAGGTACCTTCTTTCATGCGTGGTGGTTGTGTCCCGAAGCAAAGGGCTATTGGAAAAAGGTGCATGCTTGGTTACAAGAAATTACAGAGAGAACAATGTAATACACCCCAGAATTTTTCCTGCTGGGGATAATGGAAAAACAACATCCAAAAAACATACAATATTTAATACTACATATTACAACTGCGGCAAGAATAACATATGCACAATATTGGAAAGACAATCAAACCCCACCAGAAAATATACTAATGGACAAAATATATAGATGTGCTGAAATGGACATGCTGACTATTCAACTCAAAGGACAATGCAACTCAGAATGCTACAAAACATGGACTAGATGGTACAACTGGACTAAAAAAAAGAGGAAAGACTGTGACAATGTGAGAAGAAAACGAAGACAGAAGAGACTGTAAATTTATGATTTAATGTGCATAATTGAGATATAACAATGTTGTAAAAACGGGTGTAGATCTGTATCAAAATATTTAGATGTTTAATGAAGAAAAATAATAAAATTAAAAATTAAAAAAAAAGAACGATTTTGGCAATGTCTTCCTTAACTTCTTATTTTTTTTAGATGTCTTATAGACCAATTCCACCTTTACTATAGCATTAGTCTCCCATCATGCAGATGTTTTCATAGTCTAATTCAATTATTTTAGCATGTAGCTCAGAATAAAACTTACCTTGGTGTTCATTTGGTGCATAAATCACAACTAGTATTGTTTTTTTATTGTTCAGTAATAATTCAACCATCAAAATCCTTCCATCTTCATCTACATATATACATTTAGAGTTCATTTTTTTCTGTATATATAATACAACTCCTCTTTTGTTTTGATCAGCTAGTACCGAATGTAAATCTCCCAATTTTACACACTCTAAAAACTTTTTATGTTGTCGCCTAATATGTACTTCTTGTAAGCATATTATGTCCATTTTTAGTTTCCCTAATTTATTAAATATTCTTTTCCTCTTTATCGCTGAATTCAGTCCATTTATATTTATCGAAATCATCTTAACCTCTTCTTCCATGTTCATTTATTTTGTGCCTTAGCTGATATCGTCAGCATCATATCTCTTTGTTCCTTTACCTCTATAGTCATTGCGCCTTCTAGTTCTTCCTCTTCCCTTTCCTTAGCATATTTACTTGCTTGCTGCTTTATCTCATCCCTGGTATCTTCTTGGAATCTGACCTCTCTTTCTTTTCTCAGTCCTTCGCTCTGTTCAAAATGTTGTCTGTAGAATATTTCTGCTTTTTCCACTGTATCTAATCTATATTGTTCATGCCACACCACCATTATCCCCTCTGGAATCATCCATCTAAAATTTATTCCTTTCTGAATCAATCTGTTCGTCAAAAATTGATACTCTCTTCTCAGATCTGTAACTCTTCTTGGCACTTGTTTTAATATTACTATCTCCTTTCCTCTGTATTTAATAGTATCATTCCTTAGCTTTTGTAGAATTTCTGTTCTGAGTGATTTCTTTGTAAATCTTATGTGAACCTCTCTAGGGAGTTTCCTATTTCTAATAAAAACAGTTTAGAGTTAAGGATAAATGTATATTTACAATTATTTTTAAAGAAAATTAATTTTGGAATGTTCTGTTTCCACCTTGTCAAATTAGGAGTGTAGTGACTCATGTGGTTAGGATGCTAAAGTTGGAGGTTAGCAAGCCACGTTCAAGACCTGAATGCTGCTGTGTGGCTGGTGAGCTCCTGTCATTCACTCCAGCTCCTTGACAGGGTCATGAAAGGAGCCCTCAGGGGTGTCCCTCGGGCAACAGTTATGTCACCAGTTAATCCTTTCAACCCAGAAACAACTTAAATGGTGTCTCTGATTCAAATGCAACTTGTCAAATTGTGTTAGGGTCTTGACTTTCCCCCCATTCTTATTAATTTAATATACTGTGTAATTCTTTGTTTTTTACTCATCTGTTATTTAACAGAAATAACTATTTTTGAGCTTTTTTATTTCAGTACACATACTGTATACACACACATAAAAACTTAACATATTTGCTTTATTGGTGTAGATATTGATAAATTATCAAATAAATTCCCATTATTAACATGTTGTGCAAATTTGGCTTTTTATTACTTTGGTGTAGTTAATATGGCATATTGTCTGGCTAATTGCTTAATTGTCTGGTTTGGTTTGGTTTGGTTTGGTAACATAAAATAAGTGAGATTTATAAGTACAAGCTTATCAGGTTCTACTGGTATTAATACATATATAGTAGTTTGTAAAATAAATGTATAGACAATTAATTTAGCAGTTGAAGCAAGGCATATATGCTTATGATAAATATCCATAATAAAAAGTGTGAAGAAAAACTAATAAATGTCCATTCCTTTTCTCCTTTCCCATTTTCCAACCTTTAAGCCCTTCATTTCTTTGAAGGAATTGGAGCAGTTTAACTTTGACATACAAAAATTGCTTGAACTACTGGAGGCTGAAATTCAGGAGGGGGTGAATCTGAAAGAAGACGACTTCAGTGAAGATATGGTAAATTGGTTGTGATAGAAGTATGAATGAACTAGGAATGAAAAGGGAAAAAATATTGGAGCAGAAATTAGGAACTTCTGCATTTGCATTTAACACCAGACAGTTCACAAATTCAGCATTCTTAAATGTTATAAAACTGTATATGACATTTATAGATGGCACAATCATATTTTAGCAATAATTTCAATGTTACAATAATAAGAATGTTGGGTTCCAATACTGAAGAGTCAGGAGGCAGGTGGAGTGACAGCAGCTCTTTATTGGTTACAGTGAGCAACTTCAGCAAAAGCCAGCCGGGTGACTCCAGTTTAAATAGGGAGCCCCGGCTGGGAAGAACCAATCAGCAATGAGTACCTCTGATCAATAGAGCGGACCTGGTTGTAAACATCTCAGCTAACATGCAAATCCCAGGACACAACATCCCTCCCCCCTTGGCTCAGCCCAACACATTTGCATACAAAATCACTGAGGTACGCAGGACGCTTTGTTTCTCTAGTTGACCTGCGCAGTTCAGTTTGGGCGTCGACCTGGGGCAGAGAGGATGTGTTTTCTCTCTTTGGCTCCCTCTGCGGAATCTGCTGGAACGGTTTGGGTATGGTCTCTGGCTCGGCTGGAACGGGCATCGCTATCGCTGGGTGGCACCTCTGGATCGTCAGATAAGTGATCCGGCTCCCTCGGATCAGTAGTAGCTGTAGGGAAGACATTGTTAGGGCCTACTCCCCAGTCAGCATTTAATGGCCGGCAGCTGCATAATTGGTCCACATGGCGCAATTTTCTACCGTCTTCTAGGCCTACCACATATGATTTTGGCCCAATTATTTCAAGCATATCCCCAGGTAGCCATAGGGGATCCTTGGCAAAGTTTTTTGTGAACACTGGGTCATTTACTTTGAATGTTTTTAATTGCGCCGGGCTATTTGTTTCTTTCTGATTGGAATAGCTAGGACGTAATCTGTCAAGGATAGACGGGAGCTTACGGCCCATTAATAGTTCAGCAGGGCTTTTGCCTGTAGCCGTACCAGGGGTGATATGTTGCACCATTAGGAATTTATCTATCTGCCAATCGCCCAGTCCCAGTCGGCCTAGTGCCTCTTTTGTAGCTCTAATTGTCTGTTCTGCCAGCCCATTGCCGCTGGGGTGGAAAGGAGCGATTAATATATGTTTAATTCCCAAACTAGCTAAAAATCCCTCAAATGGCATTGCCATGAGTTGCAATCCATTGTCCGACACAATCGTGTCCGGCAGCCCATGAGTAGCAAACAGTTTCCTTAACACTTTAATTACTGCATCGGTTGTAGTGGTAGACATTAGTGCAATTTCAAGCCATTTTGAGTATGCATCAATTATTACCATGAACGTTTGACCATGAAATGGACCCGCGAAATCTATGTGAACACGAGATCAAGGGGCTCTTTGTTGTTCCCATTCATGCACGGGGGATTTTGGGGGGGGATGCCCTGGATTCCTGGCACGGAGTACACCCTGCGACCCATTCCTCTATGTGTCTGTCCATATTGGGCCACCACACATAGCTCCGTGCCAGTGCCTTCATCCTAATGACCCCTGGGTGCCCCTCGTGTAGTGCCCTTAGAATATCCTCTCGTAGCGATAGAGTAATGAGGATGCGATCTCCCCACAATAGGCAACCCCCTTGCGCCGACATCTCATGTTGCCTTTGTGCATAAGGTTTGAGTTCAGGCTTTACTGGCCCTTATGGCCACCCCCTCCACACCCAGTTCAAAATGGTGTGGAAATCAGCATTTTTGGTGGTTTGGGCTGCAATGTCAGCCGATGTGATCAGGCCCGGCCCAGCCCGGCACAGTCAATTAAAAGTACTGGGATGCCCAGAGTGGGGTCGTCCACCAAGTCCAGTAGTGGGCATCGGCTCAGTGCATCTGCATGGCCCATTGCCTTACCTGGCCGGTGAATTACTGTGTAAGAATAGGCAGCAAGGAATATTGTCCATCTAGTCAGTCTTGGGGAGAGCAAGGCCGGAGTGGGCCTATCTCCCGCTATGAGCCCTAATAAGGGCTTATGGTCAGTGATCAGCTCAAAGTCTCATCCAGAAAGGTATTCGTGAAACCGCTTGACAGCGGCTACAGCGGCAAGGGCTTCACAGTCTAGTTGGCTGTAATTTCTCTCAGCACTCAAAAGGGTCCTGGAGAAGTATGCAATGGGGGCCTCGCAGCTGTTAGGGAGCCTATGGCTCAGCACTGCCCCCACCCCAAAAGGAGATGCATCACAAACTAGCACCACCGGCAGAGTCTCGCTAAATTGTATTAGAAAGCTTTCTTCTGATAGGAGGTTTTTTACTGCCTTGAATGCATCATTCTGTGCCAGACCCCAGACCTAGGTGGCTTTTTTAAATAGCAGCTTGTGCAGAGGCTCAGCGATGGTTGCTTTATTTTGCAGAAAAATACTGTAAAAATTTAACAATTCCAGGAATGCTTGTAGTTCAGTTCTATTGGTTGGCACCGGGGCTTCCCTGATTGCTCTAATCTTATCTTTGGTGGGCTGCAATCCTGATTCATTTATTTGGTACCCCAGGAATTCTACCGTGGGTACCCCAATCTGGCACTTGCTGGCTTTAGCCTTTAACCCTGCAGCTCTGAATCTCGTAAGCACCTCTCTGAGTCTCTCTTTCAGCTGCACTTTATCTTTGGCTGTTATTAGTATGTCGTCGAAGTATGGGACAACACCTGGCAATTTGCTTAGAACTCTTTCCATTATTCCTTGGAAAATACCCGGAGCCACGCTGACACCAAATTGGAGCCTATTGCATTTAAATGCCCCGCAGTGTGTAACTATCATTTGGGCTTCTGCAGTCTCGCAATCAACAGGCAATTGCTGGTACGCCTGTGCGAGATCTAGTTTTGCAAAAATGGCACCCGGGCCAAGGGTGTGCAATAGATGTTGGACTACAGGCACTGGATATGCACTTTGTTGAAGGGCTTTATTGAGTGTGCACTTATAGTCTGCGCATATGCGCACAGACCCGTCACTTTTAATGGGAGTTACTATTGGGGTTTCCTACTTTGCAAGACCGACCGGTTCTAATATGCATTGGCTAATTAATTTATCTAGCTCTTGGTCAATTTTTGGCTTTAACACAAAGGGAACCCTTCGAGGTTTTAGCCTAATTGGAGGTACCTTTGAGTCTAAACTAAACAAAATAGGGGTGCCCACATACTTGCCAAGTCTTGGGTCAAAAACATCCTGGAACTCTTGCAGCAGGTCATTGTAGTCAATACTGGTCACATTTGTGGCAGTCACGTTGATTCCAGTCACCCCCATTCCTAACGTGCCAAACCAGTTGAGTCCGAGTAGGTTTGGTAGTTGGTCGCGAACGACGGTCAGTGGCAGGCTTGCTTCAGGGCGGTCGAATTTCACTGTGACCTCTCTGCAGCCTAGAACTGGAATTCAATTACCCTGGTAATCAGTGATTCAAAGAGGTTGTATTTTCAGTTGCCTCCACTGAGGCCTGGAATTGCCTTTTTCACAGCTGACCAAAACATGATAGATATTGAGGAGCCAGTATCTACCTCCATTTCACAGGGGGAGCCTTCCATGAGCACAGTGATGATGATTTTTTTATTGTTCTGAGTGCTCGCTTGGCCCACCCTTGTCTGATTTGCCCCAAACTGCGAACGGTAATCAGTAGCTCTTTGGTTTGGTCCTCTTTCCTCTCGGCTCGGCTCATTTGGCTGGTAGTTTCAGTCATTGCCCCTAGCAGGAAACCGGGGTGCTTTGCAGACTCATGCGATGTGGCCTATCTTGCTGCATTTTCGGCAAACAGCATCGCGGAACTGGCAGGACATTCAGGGGTGTTGCCCCCCACAGCTGTAGCAAGGCCCTGGCCTTCGTGCCTCAAACCCCTGGCGCCGATCCGTCCTGAAGACTTCCTCTTCTCTGCTATCTTGTGGTTCAGCATGGCATTGGGTCTCGTATACTTCAGGAATCACTTTCTTAGGAGTAGGTATATTTTTCCGGCGTAGCGTCTTGGCAGCCTTATTAGAAGTCTCGGAGGCTCTGGCCTCTTCTAACGCAGCTTTCAGATTCAGATTGGTTTTAGCCAGGAGTCTCCTTTGTGGACTGATATCTTGAACCCCATGAATGAGCTGGTCCAGTAGGACATCATCCAAATCATGGAATTGGCAATGGACTGCCACTTTTCTCAAGGCTGTTACATAGTTGTTGATGTTTTCTCCTTCTTGTTGTAGTCGTTGGTAGAATTCATGCCGGCTGACCACCTTGGAAGGTGCCAGATCATAGTGATTCTGGAGTAATTGTTGTAGTGTTGACCATGTGGTCGATTCTACGGCCGTTGGTTCAGCTAAGGCCACAGCTGTATCGAAGACTTTGTGGCCGCAATGGCTCAGGAACATAGCTCGCTTCCTATTGTCCGAGAGACCTTGCATGTTGTTGGCCTCCAGGAAACAGCGAAATCTGGTCATAACGGTAGCCCAATTCTCATTGTCTGGGTCGAATGGAGTTGGTGGGTAGAAGGACGACATGGCGGCTTGCTATTGTAGTCTTTGTTCGGGTTTGAATTTGGCACCCTAAGATGTCCAACGCTTCCTTCCAGCCGGGCTGGTCTGTTCTGAATTTGCTCTTCAGTATCCCATCCTCGTCGCCAATGTTGGGTTCCAATACTGAAGAGTCAGGAGGCAGGTGGAGTGACAACAGCTCTTTATTGGTTACAGTGAGCAAACTTCAGCAAAAGCCAGCCGGGTGACTCCAGTTTAAATAGGGAGCCCCGGCTGGGAAGAACCAATCAGCTATGAGTACCTCTGATCAATAGAGCGGACCTGGTTGTAAACATCTCAGCTAACATGCAAATCCCAGGACACAACAAAGAACATATGATTGTTCTTTGTAATTATCAGGAAACAGGTCTGGATTAGTGAAATATCCTATTTGACATTTCAGAAAACACCCACACCACATCCACACCCACACCCACACCTACATATACACAATCACAATCACATATACATATATATCCCTCAAATCCCTACACCTGTTGCCCATGTAGTAGTAACTCAGGATTGCTTGCTGTTAGTAAAAATGTTCCAAGGGGTCCATAATATGGCAGACCTGTGTGCACCTCAGCCATTCAAAGTATACATATAAGTATACATATAGACATATAGGTATACAAATATACATATAGACTTTATTTTCTTACATATGATTTAACACACAGTTATACACAGTTTGCTCCACTGATCTCCACCAATCTCTGCTTGCAGGATGAGTACAAGTATACAATTTTCCTTCATGATAATTCCTCTCATGTTGTTTTTAATTTGACCTAATAAAAGCACCAGTCAGGAGAAGAGTATGCATATTAATTGGCTGAGGAGAAAATACTTCATTTACCTATATTATGAACTCATTTTCCTGGCAGAATATATTCTATTTTCTGCAGCATAAGTTGTTATTTATAGATCTATCATGCAGGTATTATGAAACTTTCTATTTCTAGTATTCCTCAGTTTAAACAACAGTATTCTGAAAGCCAGGCTCAGCCTACCAGCATACCTTTTGCAGAGCTATCCTTTCAATGTAGCAACCTCCAAAATAGATTTGCATGAGGGGCAATATGGATGCCTAAAACTTTTTCAGACAATTTAGGGACATTTTATAACTTTTCATGTCTTTTGCAATAGCACTGGAATTTGTATTATGAATGTTAAAAGCCTTGGAGATCTGCACATTGCAAAAATTTATACAGTAGATCCTAATCTATAGTCTAATTTTGTTTATATTATGTAGATAATTTTAAGTAATTTTGTTAAATTATTGTTTTGTCATTATACCATTATTTTCAAGATCCAGAAATAGTCTGAGATTGACCAACCCTCAATTACATAAATGTCATTACCATTTTTTATCTCTGTCTCTCTCTCTACCTAGTCTCTCTAGTCGGTGTTGACAGGGGGGCAGAGGTCGAGCCCTAGGCCCCTATTGTGTGGGGTGCCGCAGGGCTTGGTCCTCTCACCCATCCTGTTTAACATCTACATGAAACCGCTGGGTGAGATCATCCGACGACACGGGGTGAGGTACCAGCAGTATGCTGATGATACCCAGTTGTACATCTCCACCCCGTCTCAATTCAGGGAAGCTGTGGATGTAATGGGCTGCTGCCTGGACGATGTTAGGGTCTGGATGGGGATGAACTGGCTAAAACTCAACCCTGACAAGACTGAGTGGCTATGGATATTGCCTCCCAAGGATTCTGTCAATTGTCCCTCCTTGGTTCTTGGGGGGGAGAAATTAGCTCCCTCAGGACGGGTTCGCAATTTGGGTGTCCTCCTAGATCCACAGCTAAAATTGGAGCAACATCTTTCAGCTGTGGCTAGGGGGACCTTTGCACAGGTTCGCCTGGTGCACCAATTGCGACCCTACTTGGAGAGGGAGGCTCTACTCACAGTCACTCACGCCCTTATCACCTCCCGGCTGGATCACTGCAATGCGCTCTACATGGGGCTACCCTTGAAGAGTATCTGGAGACTGCAATTGGTGCAAAATGCAGCTGCGCGAGCTGTGGTGGGTGTGCCTAGATACACCACGTAACACCTATTCTCCGCCAGCTGCATTGGCTGCCCATTAGTCTCCGGACCCAATTTAAGGTGTTGGTTTTGACCTTTAAAGCCCTACATGGCTCAGGGCCAGGTTACCTTCGGGACCGCATCCTGCCACATACCTCCCTACGACCGGTTAGGGCCCACAGAGTTGGTCTCCTCCAGGTCCCATCGACCAAGCAATGCTGGTTGGTGGGGCCAAGGAGGAGAGCCTTCTCTGTGGGAGCTCCCTCCCTTTGGAGCCAACTCCCTCCAGAGATCAGGACTATCCCCACCCTGCTGGCCTTCCATAAAGCAATAAAAACCTGGCTCTTCCAGCAGGCGGGGTGAAAGTGAGACCAATCAGACTATATGTGGGTCTCCCTCCTCGTTATGAATGCTAGATGTTTTTTTAACTTTTGTAGTTTTTAATTGCTATATGATTTTATACTTATAAATGGATTTGACATGTTGTTAGCCGCCCAGAGTCCCCCGGGAATTGGGCGGCATACTAATCTATTTAAATAAATAAATAAATACCTCTGTCATCTCTATTTCTAATATCTCTATCTTTCTATCCTTAGAGTGACAGTCATGAAGGCATTATAAAAGAATTGCTTCAACGTGGAGATATGCTTCACCAAATGATCAAGGATGAACAAAAAAGAGAAGAAATAAAAAAGAAACAGCATTTGTTGCAAAACAGACATAATTCTCTCAAGGTAGATTTTACAACCTTTCCAGCTCTGGATGAAGTTCTAAATGTTGCATATGTAATAAGTCAGAAGTTATGAAGATCCTAAACTTTTATAATTAATTATGTTTCTTAAAAGTGGGCACACAAGGCAGTAAGTTGGCCAGCAAATTGGTATTTTCCTTTTATTTCCACCTTCAAATATACTCTAGAAAAAGGGCAGAGAAGAGCAACTAGGATGATTAGGGGACTGGAGACTAAAACATATGAAGAACGGTTACAGGAACTGGGCATGGCTACAGTGATGGGATTCAAATAATTTAATAACCGGTTCTCTGCCCTAATGACCAGCTGGGTAAGCGTGGCTGGGTGGTCATGTGATTGGGTGGGCGTGGCCAACTCAATGCCACTCACACCAAGGAGCACTTTGCCTCTCATGACCATGGTGATGCTGCAATGGTCGTAAGTGTGAAAAACAGCCATAAATCACTTTTTTCAGTGCCATTGTAACTTTGAATGGTCACTAAATGAACTATTTTTTAAAATATGTTTTTATTTTTTAATATAATACACACATATTTTGTGGACAGTATATTGACTAGGTCAAATGTTTTTTAACAATGCTAACAGTAATAATACAAATCAGTATGCATAATCATGATCTTCCAACTTCAACAATACAATTCTCTCTTTCTAATTCTTTATCATTTTTTCCATTGATTCATTTAAACATAAATAACATTTCTTTGCACCATGTATTTGTTATCCCCTACTACCGTGTTTCCCCGAAAATAAGACAGGGTCTTATTTTCTTTTCATCCCCGAAATAAGCGATTGGCCTTATTTCCGGGGAGGTCTTATTATTTTTGAGGTGTAGGAGGCCCCTTAACTTTGGCCCGCAGCCCGCCGATCAGCTGATCCAGAGAGGGCTGGAAGTTCTGTCTCTGTTACTGGCACACTCTTGCCAGAAATTTCTGTTTCTGGCACACTCTTGCCAGCCCTAGCATCGCTGGGCCTCCTTGTTGCTTCCCGTGCAAACAGCATGAGGTGAGGAGGCAAGGCAAGGGGGAAAGGGGGGAACATGCCTCACGCACCCCACACGCACCTGCCATCCATGCGGAATGGCCTCGTGGAGGCCGCTCCCACACACCCTAGCTACTGTGCCCCTTCTCTTAGTGACAGCCACAAAAAGAGCAGCAGGCCCAACTTAAAACAACACTTCCCCTTTAAGAAAGTCAAGCCCCTAATAAAAGTACCAGCAAAGGAAAAAAAACTCCAAAGAAGCTCAGGCCACAGAAAGTCTGGGCGTACTGCCAAGAACCATTAGCTGTTAAAATGTAACAAGGCTTAACCGGAGAGGCAGTTTCTGAAAACACTTAAAGATAAGCAGGATTAGGCTAGAAACAACACAGAGGCACACCAGAATGTTTCCTTCCTGACTTCCTGACTGGATTAGCCCTGTAAAGTGGAAAAAAAACCAAAAGGCTGTTGGAAGGAGATTTCTTCCAACAACCGGTTTTCCGAACTGCTCAGAAAATTAATAAACAGTTCTCCCGAATAGGTGCAAAACAGCTGAATCCCAACACTGCATGGCTAGTCTAGTGAAGAGCAGGACCAGGGGAGACATGATAGAAGTGTTCCAATATTTGAGGAGCTTCCACAGAGAGGAAGGGGTCAAGCTATTTTCCAAGGCACCTGAAGGCCAGACCAAGGAGAGATTCAACCTAGAAAAAAGGAGAACTTTTCTGACAGTGAGAACAATCAACCAATGGAACAGTTTGCCTTCAGAAGTTGTGGGAGCTTCAGCAGTGGAGGCTTTCAGGAAGAGATTGGACTGCCATTTGTTGGAAATGGTGTAGGGTCTCCTGCTTAGGTGGGGGTTGGACTAGATGACCTACAAGGTCCCTTCCAACTCTGTTCATCTAATCTAAATATATTTCTTAGAAAACTTTTAGATAAAGATCAATAATATATTGCTGCATAATATTCTTGGAATTATTGATAAGTTAATTTATATGTTGGATAACCTTTAATTACTTACTGATATTATTATGATTTGCTAAGTCATTTTTAGATTATAGTTTATTCATTTTGATCAGTGACAAGGGGGAAGAGAAGGGAAGGGAAAAGTAGAAGAGAAGATTTCTGGATAAAAAGAAATAAATCAAATTCAAGCAAAGTTAATTGCAAATTTTAAAAATGGAATTTTAGAAAATATTTTAGTATGTGTCAAAGGCAATAAAATAAAAATGTTAATTGGTGCATTAAATGAATTATTAGTGTGCATATAATATAATGCATAACAGAAGTACGGTAGCCATAGTCAATAATTAAACTTGTAATTGGGAAATAAATTAAACTAAATATCTGTTTCAGGGTATTTTATACTCAAAAGTCATTCAAAACCTACAGTTGCATTTAAAGAAGGACAAGCAAAGTATTTCCGCTTCACATAAATTTTCTTTTCTTTCTCTTTGGAAAGAGAAAGAGTAAACTTTGGAATGTCTAAAATTAAAAATTTTGAGTGAGGGTAATATGTGCACATTAAAGTACACTTTGGATTTCCATCTATTAGCAGGTTATAATTTAAAATAAAAACACTTTGCAGTTAAATTTATATAAGTATCTCTTGCATAAAATGCTAGCATTTGGAAAATTCATTGTATAAATCTGCCTGTTAATATTTCTCTTTCAAATTTTAGGCTGCTAATTCTAGCTTTTTAAATGTGTGAAGTGTGTGTTCCATAATACATTTCTATATACATTATAAGTATAGAGAAGTAAGAAAATATTTTGGTTTACTTAAAAGTATAAATTTGCATTCATAATTATAGTTATTATAATTCATAATAATTTTTAAAAATAACCTATCCACAATTTTACTCCACAACATAGTGCATACAGTATTTACTTATAAACCATGTAAATATTACTTTTTATAACAAACATATGTACTGCAAACAGGATATGAGATCGCAAAGAAGGAAAAAAGCTTTGGAGATTTCACATCAGTGGTATCAATATAAGAAGCAGGCAGATGATTTAATGAAGTTCCTGGATGACATAGAAAAAAAAATGTCAGTCCTGTCAGATCCCATAGATGAACATAAACTAAAGGTAATATCATTTGCATTTGTTTCTGGAAACAAAATATGTTTCTCTGTTGTCTGGCTAGAATAATTAATATAAATAATAGTAGCTCATCACTTAATGTTATTTAAGTAACTGAGATGATGTTTGTTGAAACTTTTTGTATCTAGGTGAACATATATGTAGAATGTGTCATCTTCAAATACTTTCCAAGAAAAAAATAATTGACTTTTTTATCTTTATTCCAGATGAACAAATGACTTTATACATGGCTGAACTCTTTTTCATATTAGCAGCACACTCATTTTCATCAGAACATATTCATAAATCATGGCCAAAATTCTAAAGATTTGTTTATACATTGTCAAAAACGTTGTCTTGTTTATTTTTCATTGTCTTATTTTGCTTTATTCTTTGTTATGTTCTCTCCAATAGTAATTTAAAAAAAACCTCTAGTCATCTAATTGACAATCACTATGGATATTTAGTATGTGATTCCAACATTATGGTCATCTTTCCAGTTATCACACAGTGCTAGGGATAATTAGACCATTAATATTTTGGCCTATGGTGCCACATTTCCAGCATATATGCACTCAAATATCTAAAATCAATGAGCTGTATAATCCAGAGCTTTTCTGTATTTCTTTTGTTTATATGTTAACTTAGTTTTTAAAATAATATTCTTTCTTTTTCTTCTTTTTTAACAATACCTCTAACAAAAGTATTTTGCTAATTCTTAGAAACTGATGATCTAGTTCAGGGGTCAGCAACCTGCGGCTCTGGAGCCGCATGTGGCTCTTTCATCCCTCTGCTGCGGCTCCCTGTTGCTCAAAATATGTGTCACAACCGCCAATGTGTGATACACAGTGGCACATGATTTATTGAGCTTTTCAACCCCCATTAGGCCAACCATGGATAAATCCAAAAAAAGAACATTTTCACAAGAAAACAGAATGTTTAATTCAACTACATATGCTAGTTCTATGGCTGCTCAGGAAATAGTCAGGCACGGGAAAGGTTTTGTGGCTCCCAGTGTTTTCTTTTCTGTGGGAAATGGGTCCAAATGGCTCTTCGAGTGTTTAAGGTTGCCGACCTCTGATCTAGTTAGTTAATTGTCCTGGGCCCTGTATTGGTTTTGCTCAATAGGAAATTGATCGAGAACTGGAGAAGAAGAAGGAAGAGCTGAATGTAGTACAGAGGCAAGCTGATCGCTTGTCTAAGGATGGGGCTGCAAAAGCAGTGGAACCAACCCAAATACAGCTCAGCAAGCGCTGGCAGGATATTGAGAGCAAATTTGCTCAGTTTCGAAGACTCAACTATGCACAAATTGTGAGTTGTTCCTGGAAAACATTTATGTTTGCAAATGCTACTACTAACAAAACTCTACTAACATTGAGAATTCCCAATGATGTGTCTGAAATAGAGAATCTGGCCAGCGATTCAGATCCCTTTTATTTACAATATAATATAGTTTTCATTTTATATGATTTTTCTCTAGTAAATGCCCTTAAAATAAAACAGGAAGTGGTTCAATCAACAATATATTAGCATTAAAGGAAAAAGAATGAGGGTTCTTTCTTGTATTATTTCTGTAACATAGGTTCTTTTCAACTTAATAGGTAGGAAACATACATATTATTATCTGCTTTTTACAAAAAACCACAACTTCAAATATTATATTTAACAACAAATGAGTAAAACAAAGCTGTATTACAAAGAGTTGCTTAATCTGTATCTGTACAAGTTTTTAATTTGTTCAACTAATAAATACAAATCCTCTATCTCACAGGGATGTTGTGAGGAACTATTAATTATATATGGTTTTATGGAATGGTGTACTCATTTTAAGGTGAATTTTATTTGGAACAAACAGCTTTAGAAAATATGTCCACAGTATTTACAGTATGTAAGAGTCCTTGTGCTAGTCAATAATTAGGATGTATAAAATACCAATAAATAAACAATAAAATATAATAAAACATGTTTAAGGTTAATAAACTGATAAGATTCTTTTTCATTATTTTGAAAATAAACGAGAGACAGGTGCTGCTTTCTTTAACAAATTGGAGAATAAGGGAAGGGAAGGGAAAGGAAAGGAAAGGATTTTCTTCATGTATTTTTTTAAAAAATTCATTAAAGGTTCATTATTTCAATCATTTATTCTTTCAAAAGTGACCCATGTTGATATCTTGTGAAGTTGCAAGGAGAGAATGGAAGATAAAGGAGGAGTAGGAAGTACAGGTAATCACCGGGTTACGAGCGTTCCCTTAGCGAACGTTTGAAGTTACACAATCAGCGCCCTCTAGCGTTTCTGAACAAGGCCCCAAACTACGAATCTTGCAGCAACACAGCAGTTGTTCACCCTTACAAACAACCACAGAGGGTCTGCAACATTCATCCTGAACGTTGCAGGCCGAAATGGAGCTTCCGAGGGGCCTCCAGAGGCCTCCCCTGGCCTGTTTAACTGGAGTACTAGACTCTCAAAATATTATACAATTAATGCATGAGATCAGACAGATTGAGATAATAAGGCATTTTGCTTGTTCCAAAGTTTTTCCTTAGATATCAAAAGTTGCATACAGGATATGAATTTTGGGACATTTTTTAAGCTAGTAATATAATAGTAAATTCACCAAGTCTCCCCCCAGAATTCCTGAAGTCTAAAGTAAATCTTGATACTTATTCTTACAATGCTGACAGTTAACCAGGACATGCCATGTATTTTCCCTCCCCACAATATAGGCAAAATTGACATATGGGTGAATCCATAAAAATAAGATTGGTTTCTACTATACCAAATTACACCTGATAACCTACAGTTGAATATGGTCATATAGTACTAGTATTATTCAGGGTTTAGCTACTTAATTAATTTCTATATCTAGGAAATTGTAACAAGAAACAAAAGACAAGGAGGGCTCATCATTCATCTCCTCTGTAGTGCAGTAATTCCTGGCCTACATAAAACTCTCACATTTCCCCTGGGATGTGATAATTCGTGTGAGAGGGGCCATGCGTCAGGCATTTAGCAATACATTTTCAAAAGGTGGTAAACGTGTTTGTTCTGGCTGCTACAATCAGTTGTTGCCATGCCAGTTTTGATTGTGACTCTCTATTTTCTAGCAGAAAATTGATACTGTCTTTTATGCTGTGACAGTACCTGAGGGGAAACTAAAGAGGGCTTTTTATCTTTAAGCCTAGTATATTGCAGTGAGTCATTTCTTCACGTTCACATATTTATGGTTCTTAAAAATTTAGACTAGTCTTGACAACAGTGAGAATTGATTATATTTTGTGAAATGGTTCTTTGATATAAAGCCTAAATAAGCTCTTCTCATACAATGAAAGAATAGAATTGTTTACTTTTGCTGATGCAATTAGTAAACATATCTGCTGAAATTGAGCAGATTTGCTATTTCTCAGACAGATTTACCAACCTGGTCCATTTTACATGAGAAAATTAATATCCACCAAGTGGAACTGAAGTAGAGACTTAAAAAGTAACTTAATGTAAAAAGCTTCACCTACAGATCTATTAGGAATTGGTGATGTTTTTACATTGCAACTTACCTTACTATTCACTGTGGAGTTTACTAAGCAGTGGATTACACTCACTTTGCACTTTGCTCAAAAGGTGAATATCCTGGGTTGTCCTCTTGTAAGAATCAGCCATGGTTCTTTCTACAACCGAAAAATAATTTGTGATCTTTAAATGAGCCCTGGTGTGCTCAGCCCACACATTAACAATAGAAAAGAGCTAATCTCATCAACATTCTTTTCAGTTCAGCAATTGGCATCTCTCCTAGCTTGGAGATAAACAAGTTACTAAAGCAGGCAGAAATTGTGCTGTACATTCTTTACATTCCTATGAGGTTTTTTTTTCATGT
Source organism: Diadophis punctatus similis (assembly GCA_023053685.1). Taxonomy (NCBI): domain Eukaryota; kingdom Metazoa; phylum Chordata; class Lepidosauria; order Squamata; family Dipsadidae; genus Diadophis; species Diadophis punctatus. The sequence goes on from JALIGW010000010.1 coordinate 6,378,564, forward strand.
GTTCAAAATTAAGCATATTTAACTTGCTTTCAGCCTATGAAGCCAGTCAGTACAGCATACCATCTCACCTTCTTGCAAAGTGGCTTTGTTTTGTTTTCCTTTGCTGCCTGTTTGCCAAAGAAACAAAGCCTACTAGTCATGCAAAAAGTAAATGTGTTGCTTTTTGATGACAGAATGATGCCCCTTGCCAATTGCACACACAAAACAATGGTAACTGCTACCTGTAAAAAAAAGGGGGGGGGTTGGACTGAGTTCTTGATTCTTCTATATCAGTGGTTCCCAAAGTGGACGGTACTGCCCCTGGGGGGCGGTGGGATGATTTAGGGGGGTGCTAAAAGGCAAGCGGGGTGGCAGGGGGGTGCTAAGAGGCAAGGGGGGTGGCAGAGGAGTGCTGGAGGTGGGCCCCTCGCAGGGCGCAATTCTGCCTGGGGCTCTGTCGGCCGCCAGTCAGCTGAGCACTTCCGGTTCCGGCCCAACTTGCCCCATCACCTCCTGTGCCTGCACGTACCGTACGCTGGCAGCCATGCTAAGCCTCGTGTGTGCTTTCTGTTTTGCCTGGCTCTGCAAACTTTCCCTATTTTTTTAAATTAAAAAAGCAGGTTTCTACTACCCACCCCTTGCAACTGTAACTCTTTTCAAATCAGATGTGAATACACACACATATTGTAATGTTATAAGGAAATATCCTTTTAGGTTCAGTTCCAAGTGGGGAAAAAGACACTGGATTCATGAAGGTTGCTTGGAAGGAAGGTTTAATGGTGGACAGGAGCACATGGCAGGAGCCCCTGTACAGAAAAGGTAACTTACATGGTTCCAGGTGTGGTGAAGAGAAAAAGAGAGAGAGGAATGCTGAGTTCCTGGTTTTTATAGTCTAAGTTGGGTCCCACCTCTTAGATTTCCTTTTCCTGTATAGAAATGTATCCCATTGGCTCTCAGACCCCCCAGGGGCATGCTGGGGTGGCTCTTGGCTTTTGTCTAATCCAGCTTTGGCTGAATGAAAGGGCCTTGGGCAAATCCTATTGTGGTTTTATCATGCAAAAGACTTCCAGTCCAGGTGAGAGGAATATGTGAGCTTAGCAGGGGTGGGGGTTTCCAAGAGGAGTCTTTTGTTTGTTTAAAAGCATGTTTCCAGATGCGTTCCACAGAATATTTCCTACATTTTAATATCTCCTAGGATATCTCATTTCCTAGGAGAGGGGTGGGTGCTAACTTCCTACAATCCCTCATTTTCTTTTTCAAAACATGTGAGTGCAACACATGTTTTGACACAAGCTTCAAATTGATCAGGTCAGGGAGATTTTATGGGTGCTTTCAATTTTCTCTGATGCAGAGGGGAAGACGTTGAAAGAGGCAGTTGAAAGAGGCAGCAGAAGGATTCCTTCAGTGGCTCCCAAAAGGAGAGCTTTCAACCATGATGGTCAATGGCCAGGGCAAAAGTTTACAGTATCCAATTTTCCATGCCAATTATGTTCAGATGTTTGATAACACTTTCGATGAGCTCCCAGACAGGTTTCAAGCAAGCACAGGCCCCACAATATTCCCACAGCCATGGTTTACCTTGAAATCACAGGCTGCCCATTTCCAAGGGATGGTTCTTGAATCTGCCCTAGCTCTTACTTTAGTGCATCTAGGATTTGTGAGTCCAAATTGAAGTTAGCCAGTGTGCAATCTAGGCTTTTCCTTTTTTTTTTTTTTTTTTAAGAATGAGCCCTGGGACTCTTACTCCTGAGACCACCAGTGCAAAATACCCTGCTTTACTGGGCAGCAGTCAGGCCTTGGGTTTTCGAAGATCCTTTCTGCTAGCTCTTCAAGTGGGGAAATTGCCTGAGGGGATCTGCCCCTTCCCCCATGGAATTAGCAGGGAGATATGACTGCCTGGGCTTTAATGCCACCAAGCAGGAGTCAAAACAACAACAACAAAAAAACAGCAAGCTAAAAGCAGCTTTGGGTGGAGGTAGGTGAAAAAGGGATAACCTCAGTCTAATTCTGAATGGCGTGTCTCTGTGTGTTTGTGTATGCAGCTACAAATTTACCTCCCACTAGACAGAAATCTAAAGTGTACAGAACTCACTGTGGCAACCACTCCCAATACAATTCTTACATGAGTACATTAAACTGATTACAATATAGACGAGACAAGAAAGAGAAACGTTACAATGAATTTCAGTGAATGAAGCAAGGAAAGAAAGAAAACAAAGGAAAAACTTTACAATGAATTTCTGTGACTGAAGCAAAGAAAGAAAGAAAAACTTTACAATGAATTTCTGTGACTGAAGCAAAGAAAGAAAGAAAAACTTTACAATGAATTTCTGTGACTGAAGCAAAGAAAGAAAGAAAAACTTTACAATGAATTTCTGTGACTGAAGCAAAGAAAGAAAGAAAAACTTTACAATGAAGTTCCCCCCTCCCCCCTAGTCTTTTCAGCTGTCTTCTGGGGATTGAAAATAGATGTTTGGTCTTTATTTGTCCATCTCAGGGTCCTTTCCTTCATGTCTGCTGGGTGGCCTTAGGTGTTGGTGGTAAGGCTGGTCAGCCAGGCTTGGAAAGATCTGCTCCACTCTGGTTGCTGTGATGACTAGAGGACTAGATTCAAACCCAATTCTGGCTCAAATGGATGGAATGTCTTTACTGGAGGCAGTTTCTGAGCCCATTTGGTCTGCTTCCATAGGCTTCAGGATCATGTGTGCAGGGCTGAAAGACATAAGAACAGGGTCCCTTCCCCCTTTTGCTGGTAATTCTACCACGAGAGGCATTGTAAAAGGATTAGAGATTGGGGGGGGTAGATAGCTTGTAGGCAGGGTTTGAGGAAAACAAACAACACATCAGTATCGCAGTTAAATCAATTATAACAAAATGGAGACATCACTGGGGAAAAAAATGAACAGACATTTCCATCTTAGCAGAGAATTGGCATCCATTAAACATCACAGAAGAGCAATATTAAAACTGTTTGCATGTACATACAGTAAATGTGAGAATGGAATTTTCCTGTAAATTAACTTAAAACATTGTCCCTTAAATTTTGGCTTTTCTTAAAAACACAGAGAGGAATAGGAAAATTGAACTCTGTTCCTTGTCCCAGATCAGGTTGGCCAGTCCTAACTGGGCAAAGACATTTTCCTTTCTTTTCAGTGCTTTTAATTTTCTAACAATTTGAAATTCATATCTCTAGGAAACAGAGATATTTTACAGTTGCAATTACCTCGAGTGCGCACAAGACAAGACAAAGACGTACACAGACACAAAACATGGACAAAGAGGATGACAGGACACACACACAAGTCCTTCCTGCCATAAATCTCAGTTAAAATTAGGGAAGGCACAAGTCTTAACAAACAAACCACGTGGTTACATATAAGAGAGAGAGAAGAAGAGAGAGAGAAGAAACAACAAACACCTCAAAATTTTTCCTTTTCTGTTTTCTTAAGTACCTTTATTTAGCCAAATTGGCTGTTTTGTTGTGTTTTGTTTTTTCTGTGACATCCCTCAGCAAAGTCCATTTCCTACTTTTGCACATTCCTGTATTCCTGGCGTCCCAGGTTCCAAGCCCTCACAAGGGTACCCGCCACCCTCGAACTAGAGCTTCCCATGATCCTTTAAATGTAAGGTTCACTTTGGCTTAGCTAGTGACGCGCTCACTGTTTTCAGAGGCTAAAAAACTCTGGGAAGGACTTCCGATTCCCTCATGGAAGTAAGGGCCCCTTCCTTGGGGAGTCGTCCGCAGTTTTCAGAGGCTAAAAAACTCTGGGAAGGACTTCCGCTACCCCACAGAAGTATGGGCCCCTTCCTTGGGGAATCTCCTTTTAGGTTTATCAGATCCAAAAAGGGGATCTGCGAGGACGTAGTCGCCCCTGTACGACTAGTACTAAGACCTCCACTTTCTATTCACGAGCTTCACATTTTAGAACCAAAAAAATTATGGGGTTTGCTTTTGGGATGTGCACATAAAAACAACAACAACAACAACAAAATTTGCTTTCCCACCCTTCAATCACACACACACACACACACACACACACACACACACTCTTCCTCCTTCCCTAACAGAAGCTCCTGTGCTCTGTAAACACTAAACAGAACTTACACAAATCAAAACAGAAAGAGAAGACATTGACACATAGGCTGGTAGATGAGAAAGAAACTCTATACTACCAAATGAGGATAAACAAAAATAATTCAATATTATGAAAAGCTGTATGAGCAAGAAGTTTCAGAAAAATAAAATTAAAGAATATTTGGAAAAAAATGGAATTGCCTAAAGTACCAGAAAAGGACAAAAACTATTAAATGAATGAATATCAATGATGGAATTATCAGAAGCAGATCAAGAGACAAAAGAACAACCAAACACCAGGACCAGGTGGGCCAGTGGCAGAATTTTACAAAGATTTTACATACTGAGGTATTGATTGATGTAAAGGTACCACATTCCTGAATGGGAGCAAATATTACTTTGATTCCAAAATAAGATTCAGATTTAATGCAGATAAAACTATAGGCCCATCTCTTCACTGAATGCTGACTATAAAATATATACTTCAATAATGGCAGCAAACTAAAAGGTTCCTAAATGAATTTATACATTCAACTCTCTTAAGCTTTTCTAAGAGACAGATTAAAAACAAAATGAGAATGATTTTAAATACATAAAAAAGGCACAAGAAAAGGATGCTATTCATCTTGATACTGGAAGTGCTAAATATAAATATTATGGCAGACACAGAAATTAAAGGCATGGAAACTTTGAAAACTAATTTTGCACCAAGAGAGAAATAAAATATGTTAACCAACCAAGATGAAGTTGTAGAAGGATTTGAAACTGCATCATTAACATAATACCAATCAGAAAAAAAAACAGAAATCCAAGAAACCAGCATGGCTGCACAAAGACCTCACTGACAAATTGAATGAATGAAGGACAGATACAAAAAAATAGAAAGAGGGACACATAACTAATGCAGAATATCAGCAGATAGCAAGAATCTGTAAAGAAAAATCAGGAAACAAAAGCCTTGAATGAACAAAAACTTGCAACAAAAGTGAAAGATAATATAAAAGATTCTTCCAATACATAAAAAAACAAGAAGAAAAATCAAGGAAACAGTTGGACCACTAAGGAGAGAAGGCAACACAGAGAAAGCCATGAGTTGCTTAACTCATTCTTTGCATGTCTTCTTGCAAAAAGAAATGCAACCCAACTAACCAGAAATATAACTGGAAAGGAAAAAATAAAACAGACTGTAAACTAAAGTTAAAATAAGCAAAAACAGTAAGAGAACACCAGGTCCCAGAGTCCTAAAGGAGCTGGTAAATGAAATCTCAGAACCACTGCACATCTTAAAAAAAAAATCTTGGGATACCTGAGAAACTGGGAAAAAGCTAATGTGGTTCCCATCTTCAAAAAGAAAGAAAAAAAATTTCCTGAGCCCTATCTAATGCAAAGAAAAGTAAAATCCTACACCTAGGTAAGGGAAACCAAAAATATAGATAACTATTATAAATTGGTGCAACAAATTAAAACAGATTTGGAGAAGTGGAAAAGAACCACCATAAAATGAGTATCCTGCAATGGCTAGCAGACAAAACAGGGCTGGGGGGGGGAGAAGGGGGGGAGAAGGGGGGGGAGGAAATATCAAAGGATTTAGGAAGATACATTAACTTGGTTAAACAAAAAGCATGATTATTTTTTCCCTAAAATGATTTGTACCCAGACAACACACTATTCAATTGAAATTGGAATTTACATATGCCATAAAGTAAAATTAAAAGCAAAAATTACCTCCACACACACATACACACATGCAAACACACATTTCCCAGTTTTCTATGGTTTAAAGTAAAATTTAGAGGTAGGTACTCACCTTCTTTCCAAGCAGCCCTTGAATTTTGAACTCAAAACCCCTTTAAAACCTACTTCCCAATGGCCAAGGCCTAATAAATTTATTTAGGCCAGGATCATTGAAGAGGCTAGCTTGGAAATCCAGCTGGCTCGCCAATTGTTATAAGGAAATATCCTTTTAGGTTCAGTTCCAAGTGGGGAAAAAGACACTGGATTCATGAAGGTTGCTTGGAAGGAAGGTTTAATGGTGGACAGGAGCACATGGCAGGAGCCCCTGTACAGAAAAGGTAACTTACATGGTTCCAGGTGTGGTGAAGAGAAAAAGAGAGAGAGGAATGCTGAGTTCCTGGTTTTTATAGTCTAAGTTGGGTCCCACCTCTTAGATTTCCTTTTCCTGTATAGAAATGTATCCCATTGGCTCTCAGACCCCCCAGGGGCATGCTGGGGTGGCTCTTGGCTTTTGTCTAATCCAGCTTTGGCTGAATGAAAGGGCCTTGGGCAAATCCTATTGTGGTTTTATCATGCAAAAGACTTCCAGTCCAGGTGAGAGGAATATGTGAGCTTAGCAGGGGTGGGGGTTTCCAAGAGGAGTCTTTTGTTTGTTTAAAAGCATGTTTCCAGATGCGTTCCACAGAATATTTCCTACATTTTAATATCTCCTAGGATATCTCATTTCCTAGGAGAGGGGTGGGTGCTAACTTCCTACAGTAAGTATTCTGATTTTCAGAGCAGAAATGTCAGAAGCAGAAAAATCAAAGAAAAAATGTAGACAATATAGTGTGGAATATCTGAAGTATGGATTTATACCAGCACCATCAAACCAGCAGCTGCCACAGTGCCTACTATGTGAAAAAGTATTTTTTGAAATAATTTTTATTAAACTTTTTTGTTAAAAAAGATTTTTACAATCTACTTATTTGACAATTATCCCATATTCATTTACATCCATTTCACATTCATTTGTCCCTCTTTTCAATTTACATTTAAATAAACATATAATATAAACATATAAGCATCTGTCCTTACATAATTTTCTCTTTATGTTAAACAATAATATTTTCCTTACTTATATATCAATTTTACAATAGTACTGTTTTAATACAAAAATATTTCATTTTTACAGTTCCTTAACACCTTTCTTACTTCTATACCTTCTTAAATTTCATCATTCATAACCTATAGATCTGTTATTTAACCATTTATACCAGTCATCCCATGTCTGATAGTATTCTGATTCTTCTTTATCGTTCATTTCTTTAGTAAGCCTATCCATCTCTGCACACACAAGATTTTTTTGATCACACAGTCCTCTGTTGGTATATTATTGTTCTTCCAATTCTGTGCAAATATTATTCTTGGTGCTATAATAATGTGTAGAATTAAATATTGCATCTTTTTATCCTGGTTCCCTGTGAATATCCCTAGCAGAAATAATTCCGGTTTCATTTCTATATGTTGATTTGTTATTTCTTCAATCCATTTCTTTGTCCTTTGCCAGTATTGCTTTGCTTTGGAACAGGACCACCACATGTAGTAGTCAGGGGTGGGTTCCTGCCGGTTCGGACGAGATCGCCCAAACCGGTAGCGACCCGCTGGTGACATCACAATGGTGTCACAGATCCAGTTCGGTCAGTGCTGGTGCGTGGGCACTGCCATCTTTTTTTAGCAATTTTTTCCTGAATTTTTACTGTTTTGAAGTTTTTTCCTCTGCTGCTGCTTGAAAAAGGGCCCTCCCGCCCACCCTCAGGTTTATACTTACCTTTATTCCTTTGCCCAAAGCACAGCTGATCAGCTCCTCAGCTGTGTTTCGGGCTGATTATAGCTACTGAGCATGCGCAAAAGCAGAATTGCATGAGGGGACGCGCGCATGCTTGCTCCGCTCATGCGCAAAACATCGCGATGAAACCGGTGGCGAAGGTAAGTGGAACCCACCCCTGGTGGCAGTATGTTCCTGTATTATGTTTACACTTCCAGCATTCTGGCAATACGTTGGAGTACATTTTTGCAATCCTTGCTGGTGGGAGGTGCCATCTATAAAACATTTTATAGATGTTTTCTTTATATGCGACGGATTTTGTCATTTGATAACTTTTGCTCCAAACCTTCTCCCACTTCTTCAATTCTATATTATACCCAAAGTTTTGTGCCCATTTTATCATCACCTCTTTTACAACCTCTTCTTCCATCTTATAACTCAAAAGGTAATTATAGAATTTTGTGATTATTTTATCCTCCTGTCCTAATATAATTTTGTCTAGTTCGTTTTCTTCTTTCTGAAATCCGTATTCTTCTGCATCTTTTTATGTCTAGATTTTATCTGTAAGTATGGCCACCAGTCAATTTCTATGCCTTGCTCCTTTAATTCTACTCTTGTTTTAAATTCTCCTTGTACCTTTAATATTTCTTTATATGTCTTCATTTTATCCACATCCAATAAATTTGGGTATATTAATGCTTCCATTATCGAAAACCAGGTAGGTATTTTATTGTAGTGGTTTCTTTTAATCTTTTGCCATACTCGTATAAGTGAATCTCTAATTAGGTGTCTTTGGAAATATGAGTCTTACTTTTACCATCCCACAGGAAAGCGTGCCAGCCTCTCTGGAGATCATGCCCTTCTAATGTCAGAATTTTTTTATTTTTGAGTAATATCCAATCTTTAATCCAAGTGAGGGCTGCTGCATGATAATAGATCTCCCAATCGGGAAGGCCGAATCCCCCTCTTTCTCTCTTATCTTGTAGAGCTTTTAATTTGATTCATGGTTTTTTCTCTTGCCAAATATAGTCCGTTATTGTTTTATTTAACTCATTAAAAATCCTTTCCCTAAATTTATTGGTATAACCTGAAATAAGAATAGAAATCTGGGCTGTATATTCATTTTAGTAGAAGCAATCCTACCTATAAAAAATAATTGGAGCTTCTTACAAGTTTCTAGATCTTTTTTTACTTGTTGAACTAATCTACCATAGTTATCTTCTTTCAAAGTTGAACATTTAGATGTTATCCAGATTCCCAGATTTTTTTTTTGTGACCTGTATACCCGTTTTCTCTTCCCATTCTTTTTCTTGTTTTTTCGTGAGATTTTTCATTATTGCTTCATTGCCTCATAAGAAAATACTTTTTCATGAAGTATATAAATATTCATGAGACAATGAAGCCTTCCAGAATGAACGAACATTTGAAGAAGGCACATCCTGACAAGGCAGACAAAAACCTAACTTTTTTCAATGACTTCCTGACAAATTTCAAAAGCGCCCAACACTGTCATGCATGTTTTACAATGCTTCCCAACAAAACACTGATGGTTTGCGTGAAGCATACAACATTACATTGCTGATTGCTAAGTCTGGAAAGTCACATACTATTGGTGAAGAACTCATTCTACCAGCCATTAGTGAGGTTCCGAGTATTGTTTTGCGTAAGTCACCACAAGATATAATTAAGACAATTCCTCTCAGCAACAATTCAGTGCAAAGTTTTTTAAAGTTTTAATAATAATTGTTTTTAATGCTTTTTATATTTATTGTTGCATGTAAATTTTTATTGTTGTGAGCTGCCCAGAGTCTCTGTGGAGTGGGCAGCATACAAATGCGACCAATAAATAATAAAGACGCATAGATGAGATCAGGGGTGGGTTCCTACCGGTGCGGTCTTGCCTGTTCATCGCCGCCGAGCCGAAGAAGCTGGCGGCATTTACGGCGTGGGGCTTCCCCCGCCCGCTTTCCCGGGATGCCGGGATGCCACCATTTGCGTTCTTTTGCCCTCTGCGCAAGCGCTGCTTGTGCAGAGGGCAAAAGAACGCAAATGGCGATGTCCGGGCGTCCCAGGAAAGCGGGCGGGGGAAGCCCCACGCCGCAAACGCCGCCAGCTTCTTCGGCTCGGCGGCGACGAACAGGCAAGACCGCACCGGTAGGAACCCACCCCTGGATGAGATGGCTGAGAATGTGGAAGATGTATTGTGCAGCATACTACAGACAACAGACTTTGCATTACAGCTGGATGAATCAACTTTGCCAGGCAATGAATCTTTGCTTCTTGCTTATGTGCGCTTTATTAAAGACTATTTTATTAAAGAAAGTTTGACTCAAGAGTTTATTTATTTATTTATTTATTTATTTATTTATTTATTTATTTATTTAGGATTCTTATATGCCGCCCTACTCCCTGGGGACTCAGGGCGGCGTACAACATTTGAAGAACCACTAAACAATATCATAAAAACAATTTAAAATACATTTTAAAAAGTGTACAAAATCTTACATACATGGGGGAGACCAAGATGAAGTTGTCTCAGAACCCCGCCTGCAGGAAGAGCCATGTCTTCACGGCTTTTCGGAAGGCCAGCAAGGTGGGGACAATTCGTATCTCTGGGGGGAGTTGGTTCCAGAGAGCAGGGGCCCCCACAGAGAAGGCCCTCCCCCTAGGCCCTGCCAGCCGACATTGTTTGGTTGACGGGACCTGGAGGAGACCCACTCTGTGGGACCTGACCGGTCGAAGGGAAGTATGAGGTAGAATGCAGTCCCGGAGGTAACCTGGTCCTAAGCCATGTAGGGCTTTAAAGATGGTGATCAACACCTTGAATTGTACCCAGAGACCAATGGGCAGCCAATGCAACTGGCGGAGTATGGGTGTTACGTGGGTGAATCTTGAAACACCCACCACAGCACGCGCAGCCGCATTTTGCACCAGTTGCAGTTTCCGAATACTCTTCAAGGGTAGCCCCATGTAGAGCGCATTACAGTAGTCCAATCGGGAGGTGACAAGGGCATGAGTGACCGTGAGTAGAGCCTCCTTCTCCAAGTATGGTCGCAATTGGTGCACCAAGCGAACCTGTGCAAAGGCCCCCCTAGCCACAGCTGTAAGATGTTGGTCTAATTTTAGCTGTGGATCTAGGAGGACTCCCAAATTGCGAACCCGTTCTGAGGGAGTTAATTTTTCTCCCTCAAGAACCAAGGAGGGACAGTCGATATGGTCCTTAGGAGGCAATATCCAGAGCCACTCAGTCTTGTCGGGGTTGAGTCTGAGTCTGTTTCTCCCCATCCAGATACTAACATCGTCCAGGCATCGGCACATTACATCGACTGCCTCCCTGAATTGAGACGGGGTGGTAATGTACAGCTGGGTGTCATCAGCGTACTGTTGAAAACTCACCCCATGTCTACGGATGATCTCCCCCAGCGGTTTCATGTAAATGTTGAACAGGATGGGCGAGAGGACCAAACCCTGAGGCACCCCACAGGTCAGGAGCCTAGGAGACGACCTCTGTCCTCTTGCTAACACCGACTGCATCCTGTCGGCGAGATAAGAGGAGAACCACCGTAAAACAGTGCCTCCCACTCCCAACTCGCTGAGACGATGCAGAAGGATACCATGGTCGACGGTATCGAAAGCCGCTGAGAGGTCAAGTAGCACCAGGATGGAGGAATAACCCCATCCTGGGCTCACCAGAGATCATCCATCAGGACGACCAAGGCAGTTTCTGTACTGTAGCTGCGCATGAAACCTGATTGATAAGAATCTAGATGATCAGTTTCCTCCAATAGCCGAAGAAGCTGAAAAGCTACCACCTTCTCCACAACTTTACCTATAAAAGGTAAGTTGGAGACCGGATGAAAGTTCTTCAGATCCGCTGGATCCAGGGAAGGCTTCTTAAGGAGGGGTCTCACCACCACAAACTTTAAAGGCTGCGGTACGGATCCCTCCCTCAAAGAAGCATTGACCACCGCCTGGATCCAGCTACGTGTCACCCCCCTGCTGGCCGAAACCAGCCAGGAGGGGCACGGGTCCAATACACAGGTGGAAGAGCTCATCGCACCCACGGCCTTGTCCACGTCATCAGGAGAAACAGGCTCAAACTCCTCCCACAACGCTGGACTAAGACTTGCCCCTGTCAACTCAGTGGACTCTGTCCAGCCGGAATCCAGATTCGACCGGATCTGAGCGACTTTATCTGTCAGAAACTGCGTGAATTCCTCAGCTCTACCTTGCAAGTGTTCCTCGCTCCCCCCTTTAGCAAGGAGGGCGCGAGTCACCCTAAACAAGGCAGCTGGGTGAGAATCTGCGGATGCAATAAGAGCGGAAAAATGAGACCATTTTGCCGCCCCTATCGCCACTAGATAAGACTTAATAAAAGTTCTTAGAAGTGTTCGGTCGGATTTGGTTTTACTGTCTCTCCAGCGTCGCTCCAGATGTCTTTTGTGGCGTTTCATCTCCCGGAGCTCCTCGGTAAATCAGGGAGCTTTCTGGGATCCACTGCCACGGAGAGGTCGCAAAGGCGCAATCCGGTCTAATGCCCCTGATGCTGCGGTGTTCCAGGCAGTCACCAGGGACTCAGACGAATTGTGTACCAGGGTTTCAGGTATTTCCCCAAGTTCCCTCTGGAATCCTTCCAGCTCCATTAGGAGCCTGGGGCGGAACCACCTAGTCGTTCCCGCCTCCCTGCAGGGGAGGAGTGGGGCCGTGAAATCCAACCTCAATAGGAAATGATCTGACCACAACAACGGGGTGGTGACTAGATCCCCTAAATTCAGATCATCTCTCCACTGCCCCAAAAGAAACACTAGGTCAAGCGTGTGACCTCCCTCATGAGTCGGACCCTGGATTACTTGGGTCAGGTCCATGGTTGTCATGGAATCCATGAATTCCTGAGCTGCCCCAGAGGTTTCGCCCGCCGAAGGCAAGTTAAAGTCCCCCAGAACCATAAGCCTGAGGAACTCCACCGCTAGGCTAGCTATCACCTCAAGCAGCTCAGGCAGGGCCTTAGTAACGTAGCTGGGAGGCAGGTACGCTAACAAAAGGCCCACCTGAACCCCTAAGTCCAACTTCAGAAGGAGCGTCTCACACCCGACAATCTCCAGGGCAGGGATCCTATGAGGATACAGATTCCTGTGTGTTATAATAGCCACTCCTCCTCCCCTTCCCTGGGGTCGTGAATGATGCAGCACTGAGAACCTGTCTGGGCATATCTCAGAGAGGGCTACTCCCCCCTCCTGGCCCAGCCAGGTCTCAGTTATACATACCAGGTATAGTGAGGCAACTAAAACAGATACTAAAGGGGAGTCAATATTTCATGTTGTTGAGCAGTTTTTCAAAGACAAGGAAATTCCACTTACCAACATATTTGCTTGTGCAACTGATGGAGCACCATCAATGACTGGTCGCTTCCGTGGGTCTGTTGCTTACTTGAAAAAAGCAGTGCCAAATGTCTTTACCATTCACTGTGTCATTCATCGCCAACATCTGGTTGCAAAAAACCTCAGTGATCGCTTACACAAGTCATTACACACTGTCATTACTGCAGTGAACAAAATTAAAGTACATGCTCTCAATGATTGACTGTTCCGAGAGCTCTGTGTTGAGAATGATGAAGATTTTGATCGTTTGCTGCTTCATACAGAAGTTTGTTGGCTATCAAAAGGCAACTGTGTGAGACGCTTTTACAATCTTTTTGACACTGTTGTTTTTTGAAGACAAGAATGCTTTGCTCAGTGATGAACTCAAAAAGATCAGGCATGACTTTGCTTATTTATCAGAACTGTTTGCAAAGTTCATTGAAGTGAATTTGCAGTTGCAAGGAAATGAGGTCAATCTTATTAAGGCCAAATCTGTCATCTCTACGTTTATTTCAAAGTTAACACTATTCAAGCGCAATATAGGCCACCGTGAGCTATACCGATTTCCGAGCTTGTCTGAGCTAGAAGAGAAAGGTGGGATACAAGATGATGATCTGCAAGTTTTTTGTGACCATTTGGACATGCTGCATAAAGATATGTCTGAGCGATATCAGGATCTTCTTTTGATGGAAATTCCAGATTGGGTGATAAATCCATTTTCAGATACTGAGGAAGATGGGGTAGTGGAGGAACAACTAATAGAGCTGCAAAATGACATTGAGCTGAAGCCAAAGTTCAAGAAATTGTACCAAGAGTTTTGGTTACAGAAGGAAATTTCTGATCGCTATCCTGCACTATGGACAGTGGTTAAGAAGCTCCTTGTTGCATTTCCAACATCATATTTGGTGGAACATGGTTTCAGTGTGGTAATCCAACTTCTCTCCAAGCAAAGAAATCGACTCCAGATTACTGAACATGGTGATTTAAGACTCCTGCTAAGTGACTTAAAACCAAACATTGGGAAACTGGTATCACTTCATCAAGCCCATCCATCACATTAAGAATTTACTTAACAGTGAAGTAGTTACTAAATTTTACTGAGTTTACTAAGTTAGTCCTTACTAAGGTTCTTGATAAATGACTATCAGACTTTGAAAACCTGGTATCACTGGATCATGTTCAACAATTTTGTTGAATTAACAAAAGATTTTTAATTGGATTTTGAATAAATGTGCAATTAATTGTTACAGTTTTGAATTTTACTGTTACTATCTTTCTTAGTGGGTCATGCAAACCGTTATTCCGAACAATGCTATTTATAGGGGTGGGGGTGGGGGGCACTGACGATGAGTTTGTAGCACCAAGGGGGCGGTGGACTGAAAAAGTTTGGGAACCACTGTTCTACATGAATGAAGAACAGCTTTTGCAAGTATTGAAATGCAATATTAGACAGAGGGTAAAACAATGCTCTACAAATCAACAAAACCAGCATAAAGTTTTTACATTCGTAGATGCCCCCTGATATCACCAATTCACCAAAGCATTCAAAGAATGTAGCCCAAATGTCAACAAATCAATCCAAACTAGTGTAGAAGCTTTATATTTTTAAATGCCTTGTGAAGTTCAACATCTATGAGAAACAAAGATGTGTACAAAGTACAAATACACAAAAACAAGTATCCAAAGCAACATATTATAAGCAATATTTGTATTTACAGTAACTGAAACATATATACAATTACAATATTACAAGGGGGAGAGCCTTCTCTGTGGGGGCTCCAGCTCTCTGGAACCAACTACCCCCAGAGATCTGAACTATTCCCACCTTACTGGCCTTCCGAAAGCCATTAAGACATGGCTCTTCCTGCAGGCAGGGTGAGAGACCATTGAACATCTCAATCTCCCCCTTGATATGAATGGTGTTTGTTGTTTTTTTCCCCTATTTTTAAAAATTGTTTTTTATGATCGTATTTTTAATTATATTATTGCTGTTCTTGTATATGCTGTATGCCGCCCTGAGTCCCTCTGGGAGTAGGGCGGCATATAAGAATTGCAAAATGAATAAATAAATAAATAAAAATGACTTACAGCAATAGTATGTGAAGCACAGTAATGCATACCGACTCACACTTTTTGCATTAGTTGTCTGAAAAATAATAACAACACATAGGTAGCTATTCAGTCTTATAAACTCTTAACATTTCCAGAACAAAGAATTAAAGAAACTTTGTAATATACTAGACATGATAGTATACATTCAAGTTCAACCCAACTATAACAGGAACATGACTGTTCCTGGCTGCAGTACCAGCTACCATATTTTTCGGAGTATAAGACGCACCGGAGTATAAGACGCACCTTAGTTTTTGGGGAGGAAAATAGGGGAAAACAATCTGCCTATCAGGTATTCATCTGGCTAGCATCCTTAGTCTGGTCAGCTTCAGCACATTATTTTATCCCCTGGTTAGGACTTAAAAAAACCTTCTTCTGAGAGAATAACAATGAAAGCACCTGCAAGCCAGTAAGAGCTGGGAAGATTGTTAGCACCTGGTTAGGGCTAAAAAAAAACTTATTCGGAGCAGCTTCAGCACATTATTTTATCCCCTGGTTAGGACTTAAAAAAACCTTCTTCTGAGAGAATAACAATGAAAGCACCTGCAAGCCAATAAGAGCTGGGAAGATAGTTAGCACCTGGTTAGGGCTAGAAAAAAACTTATTCGAAGCAAGTAGAGCAATGAAAAAAAATTCTGCAAAGACTTAGGGCTGGAAAAACATTCTTTGGAGAGAGTAATAATGAAAAAGCCTGCAAGGTAAGAGCTGGGAAGATCTGTTAGCACCTAGTTAGGGCTGGAAAAAAAAGCTACATTCAAAGTATAAGACGCACCCAAATTTTCAGCCACTTTTAGGGAGGAAAAAGGTGCGTCTTATACTCCAAAAAATACGGTAAGTGGAAAGGGTTTTAGAAGAAAACAGGGAATTCATTTACAAGTACCCCTCAATTTACAACCATTCAATCAGCAACCATTTCAAGTTACAATGGCCCTGAACAAATGGGGTTATGGAGCTGGCCATCCCAGCACCCTCATGGTCATGTGATGGCAATTTGGTGCTTGGCAATCTGTTCACACATGTGATCATGTGATTGCCATTTTCAATTCTTCTTTGCTGGGTTTCTGAAAAAGTCAGTTGGGAAGCTGGCAGTCAAGGTTACAAGACTTCCTTACCCATGCAACATTCCCCAACCCCATTGCTTTCATACCATGCTGGTACTTGCACATCCCTACACATCCTCATTGATCCATGCTGCACCTCTGCAATCCTTTCCTGATCTGTATCACACCCTTGCAAACCAGCATGACATCTCTTGTGCATCCCTCACACTCCTATGCACCCTCCTTGATCTGCACCATGCCTTTTGCACATTCCCTTGCATCCTTGCACACCCCACCCTTCCCAATCTGCACCACTGCTCTTATCTCTTGCACCCTCACACATCCTCAATCCTCCCTGACTTGCACTGTGATTCTTGTGCATCCTCACAGAGCCTCATGAACCCTCCCAACCTTCTCTGACCCATGTCATTCTTCTCATGTACCCTTGCACACCCTCCCTACCAATGAATCAGAATAGAGCTGGAAAGGACCTTGCAGATCTTCTAGTCCAACCGTCTGCTCAAGCAGGAGACCCTATACCAGTGGTGGCGAACCTATGGCACATGTACCACAGGTGGCTAGCAGAGCCATATCTGAGGGCATGCGAGGCGTTGCTCTATGTCAGCTGCAGCATGCATGCACGTGCTGGCCAGCTGATTTTCGGCCTTCTTTTGGGCCGAGGCCTCCTGAAGCCTGGGGACAGCAAAAAATGGCCCAACCAGAAGTTCACTTGTGTGCATCACCCCCAGTTTCCTTTTCACTGTCAGGTCTTCAGGAACTTCTTCAGCTTTGGACAGTTGCAGCCAGGCCTCTCACATCTCGGCCCATTTCTTCTGCAGCTAGCAAGGCTTTCCTGAAGGCCTCTGCAGCCGATAACAGAGCTGCAGATCGATCTGGAGCTCTGTTATCTGCTACAGAGGGCTTCACGAAAGCCCTGCCAGCTGCAGAAGAAATGGGCCGAGGTGTGCGAGGCCTGGTTGCAACTATCTGAAGGTAATTAGTAGGGCAGCTCCACTTCCATTTCGTTTCCGAACTTCCAGTTGGCCCGTTGGGCCATTTTTTGGCATCCCCAGGCTTCAGGATGCTTTCCTGAACCCTGGGGAGAGTGAAAACAGCCCAACGGGCCTACCGGAAATCCGGAGGCTTCAGTGAGGTCTGTGCGCATGCACTGGGGGGGCGGCGTGGGGGGCTTGTGCGCATGCATGGGGGCTGGGCATTGCATTATGGGTGTGGGCACGCTTGCGCACGCTATCGCACACACGCGCACCCTTTTGGCACCAGAGCCAAAAAAGGTTCGCCATCACTGCCCTATACCATTTCAGACATGTGGCTGTCCAGTCTTTTCTTAAAAACCTCCAGTGACGAAGCACCTACAACTTCTGAAGCCAAGATGTTCCAGTTTAATTGTTCTCACAGTTAGGAAGTTTCTCCTTAATTCTAGGTTGCTTTTTCCTTGATTAGTTTCCATCCATTGTTTCTTATCTTGCCTTCTGGTGCTTTGGAAAATAAGTTGACCCCCCTCTTTGTGGCAGCCCCTCATACTGTTATCATGTTACCCTTAGTCCTTCTTTTCTCTAGACTAGCCATACGTAATTTCTGCAACCATTCTTCATATGTTTTTGTCTCCAGGCCTTTAATCATCTTAGTTGCTGTTCATAGCACTTTTTCCAAAGTCTCAAAATCTTTTTTTTTTTTTGTAATGTGGTACCCAAAACTGGATGCAGTATTCCAGTCTTACTAAGGATTTATAAAGGAGTACTAAAACTTCACATCATTTTAATTCTATGCCTCTGTTTATACAAACAAGGATTGTATTAACATTTTTGGCTGCTGCTGCACACTGCTGACTCATGTTTAAGTGATCGTCCATCATCAACCTGCACTGCACATCTCTCATACACAAAAAGTACATTTTTCCTTGACATGTTTTCTATCTAACTTTTTTTTAATGGGCAAAATGAGAAGCCTCGAACATATTCCTCAGTTTCATTTTCATAATCCTGGGACCATGACTAGTACGATTTGCAATTGTTCTTTATTCAGACACATATCCAAGATATGAATAAGAGGCATAAAAACTTGAATTTAAATAAATTAAATTGGATGATTATATGTGGAATATTAGGAATGCTTATATGTAGACTATTAAAAGGGACAATGACACAATTGTGCATTATATAAACCTTGATACAGATTTGCTTTGTAAAAATATGTTCTTATATAATCAATCTAAAGAAAGATTTCTGTTGTATATCTGTACTAGCAAACTGTTCATGAGGAGACTACTGTACTGATGACTGAAGGTATGCCAATGGAAACTTCTTTTGTGCCTTCTGCATACCTGGCAGAGATCCAACAGCTTCTACAAGCTTTGTCCACCTTGGAAGGCTTCCTAAATTCTCCCACCCTTCAGGGAAAGGACTATGAAAATCTTGTTAGAAAAGAAGATGATCTCAAGGTAAGAAATCAAACCATTTAAATAATGTGTTCAGCTACTTACAGTAAAAGTTGGATATTTTCATTCTAAAACATTTTAATGGAGTAAATAAGGTGATGAAACGTTATTTTATAAAACTCGAATATGTTTTACTATTTTGCACCATTTCAAATCTCTTCAAAACTAGGCATAAAATATGTTTGACTAAATAAATATATTAATTACATAGAGTCACTCTCCAATGGATTTTTTTCTTCTTCAATGAAGTCCGATCCTCAGAAACTGCCTGGACAAGTCCCTGTGGTTTACTTGGCAAGGTTTTTCAGAAGTGACATGGCACTGCCTATTTCCTAGGGTTGAGAGAAAATTACTAGCCCAAGGTCACCCAGCTGGCTTTGAGTGTAAGGCAACACTAGAACTCAAAGTCTCCAAATTTCTAGCTTAATTCCTTATCCACTAAACCAAATTGGTCCTCTTACATCCACACACATACACCTCCTTTAAGTATGCACATGTATGGAAAGATATCCATATCCAACTGTATCTAAAAGTATTCAAGTACTACAAAGATTAAATTACATCAAACAACCATATTCATTTGTTACTTCCTAACATTTCCTAGAAAATTCCTTTTCAAAGACCTATTTTTACCACAGAACCACATTCTGTAAAAAAATTTAAATAACCATGCGGATTCCTATATTTTATGACTACTTTGTGCATAATAAATGAAATATTTTTTTCCACAAAACAGTGAACAATTTTAACCTATGAAGAAAAAGAAAATCACTCAGGGCATTCCCTTGACAGAGGCAGCAGCAAATCAGAATGTTGGAAATCTCTCTGCTCATTTCTGATCACATGACTTAGTGATGATCTGTAGCTTGTCCCAGTGCTGCACAGAGATACAGAACATAATGGGAGAACAGTAAGACAGTAACACAGAGATGCAATATTTTACTCCTTTAAACATTTGATGCCCTAATTAAATCATGAGCCTTGAGCCAAGCTTAAAAGAAATCCAGTTATTTATTAGGAGCTTCATGTTGGCACGTTCCAAGTGAAGCCAACTCTGACCCCACATCATTTACGTTCCAGCTCTGATCCTGTTTCCCCCCTCCCCCCAAGGTGTGTCATCAGTCACATTCTCCAACGAAGCAATTTTGTGGGTTGTAGAGATCACTCCCCTCTGGCCACTGTGGATGACCTCAGAGGTGGCCTTGACAGAGATATGGCTGGAATGTGCTTTTGTTTTGACTGACGTGCTGCCTCAGTCAGTTGCAGCAGCTGCAGAGTTCGTTTTCCCATCCCCCTTGCCTACGGCAAGCCAAGGATGCTTTGCGAGTTTGACATTCCTGTTCTCCCTGTTTTATCTTTTATCATTTATCTGCAGTTATTGTTTTTCCCTTTTTTGTTTTTTTAAACATCATCTTAAAACTAGGTCTTCTCAGTCAAAGAGAATGATGCTTTTCATGGATAACTAGCATAAAATACAAATTATGAATTATGAATTCAAGAGAAGATTCCTTTGAAAATGAATCTGGGAAGAAAAGAATTACATTTCATCTTTGTTCTTCCATCTCTCTGACCCCATGGTGTCTTCTCCCTCTCCCCTCCTCTTTCTTTACCATGATAGTTATATAGGTAATAAACTTTATGGTAGTTACTCACTAATCACTGTAGTCACTGCCCAGCAAGAATGCCCTTTTAATTTTAAATATACTGGATTTATGAATGTTATAGGTGTGTTATAATGCATAGTTCTAGCATATATTCAAGACTGTGGTTTGACAAAGGATTTTTCTTTTTTATTTATGAATACTAGAAACTCTGCTTCTTACATTTATGGTATTTGAATAAAAAACTGAAAGATGATTACAGATTTGGTATTCATCCAGGACAATGTTTTCCAAAATGCATTTGCATTTTTATCAAAGAAATGCACATCTGGGTTCAACCAAATAAGGCAAAGAAACAACAAAAAAACCTTTACATAAATGAGAGCCAAATCACTCTTATTTGTTTTTTAGGAATAAGTGTAATCTATCAACCTATGGAAATGAAATAACTTTCCAATTTAATGTTTGAGGATAAAAATATTTCATAAATACTTGATACACAAATGGTAGAAGAACTGAACATGTAGAAAATGTTCTTAACTATCAAATAAAGTGAATACTATATAGTGATGGAAAATTTTTGGTTTTTGAGGAATAATAAGGACTTTGTTCCCAATGATTTCCCAATCTACTAATGGGCTTCCCTAATCTTTCATATCTTTATATTCACAATGAAAGTAAAATGCATTTCTTAACGTCAGATTATAAAATTATTGGTGACATCAAACCCCACCTTTCTGCTTTTTCTTGTGTTTCTCTCTTCTCCGTCTTTTAAAAGTATCTTTTACTGTTTTATTATTTTAACATGTAGTACTTTTAATATTTGTAAGCCACCAAGAGTTATCTCTGGACAAATAAATTTAATTAATAAATAAGATAAATATAGACTGCTTCAAGTCACCAATCATTCTTTTAAAATACATAGGAATACCAAAGAAAGACCACTACAGACAACTCAATGTGAAGTTAAATCTTAAAGCCAGGCAAATCAAATTTATTTATTGACTCTGACACTTCTATAGGGCATTGCTCTATATAGCGACAAACAACTGATTGCTTGTTTTCTTTGCTCAGCATACATATTGAATAAAACTTTTTTTTGATAAAACCTGGTTTCATTTGGGATCTTTGCTGCCAAGAAACAGGTGATTATCAAATGATGTTGGCTTCAATGGATAGGATATATTCTCTACAATTAGGAAAGAATGTGCAAGTGAAAATGAGGGTAAAAATAGACAGTTGTAGCATTGACCTGATTCTTGCTTTTGTAGTATCTTATATTACTTCAGTGCAATTTTGTTACATAGGACAAAACATTTCCTGTTAATATTAAAAGGACAATTTGCTAATTGCTTATTAAATCAATAAAAATAAAAATAAAATTCAGATGTTTAAAATATTCCACAAGTACCATACAAACTTGAAATAGTAGTCCTTCTGACTCTTAGATAGTGTACAAAGAACAAAATCCTTCCTTTCATTTCCAGATGTTTTTTCTTTCTTAATGCAAGATTCTCCCAAATGCCAAACACAATTTAATTCTTTTCATTTCTCTCTCTCCTCTTTTAGCATGGATTGATTGAATTATTTCATTTTTTCCTTTTGTTCAAATTATAGAAGTAGAAATTTATTTAATAATTCAACATCTGTATGCCTTCTTCTTTCTTGTTCTCCTTCACCTCTTGAATTGTAGAAAATTAAGGACACTGTAGGGAGATATTCAAATCAAATTGAAATCATTCAGAACAAGAAGCCTGCAGTTCTGAAAAGTGCCACACCTGGTGAAGCTATGAAAATTGAGGAAAAGCTGACTCAACTTACTTCCCAGTGGGAAAAGGTTAATAAGATATATTGGGATCGACGGGCGTAAGTAATTTCTTTATTTTAGTTTGGTACCCATGATAAGCTTCATTACATCTGATTTACAATGTATGGTTAAATTTTATCTTTGTGAAATAGCTTGTTGATTCCAGATTGAATATGTCTTAATATTTGGATATTGATAGTGGAAGAGTTAATAGATTCATAGAATTTTCTGACAAAATAATTGTTAAAAAACCCCTCATATTTATATTGCTGCATCTTGGACTGCAAGGTGATCAAACTGGTCAGTCCTAGAGGAGATCAACCCTGACTGCTCTTTAGAAGGCCAGATTCTGAAGATGAAACTCAAATACCGTATTTTTCGGAGTATAAGATGCACCTTTCCCCCCCTAAAAGTGGCTGAAAATTTGGGTGCCTCTTATACTCCGAATGTAGCTTTTTCGAAGCTTTTTTTTCCAGCCCTAACAAGGTGCTAACGATCTTCCCGGCTTGCAGGATTTTTTCATTGCTACTCCCTCCGAAGAAGTTTTTTTTCCAGCCCTAAGTCTTTGCAGGCTTGTTTTCATTGCTACTCCCTCCGAAGAAGATTTTTTCAGCCCTAACGAGGTGCTAACGATCTTCCTGGCTTGCAGGCTTTTTCATTTCTATTCCCTCCGAAGAAGTTTTTTTCCACCCCTAAGTCTTTGCCGGCTTGTTTTCATTGCTATTCCCTCCGAAAAAGGTTTTTTCCAGCCCTAAGTCTTTGCAGGCTTGTTTTCATTGCTATTCCCTCCCAAGAAGTTTTTTTCCAGCCCTAAGTCTTTGCAGGCTTGTTTTCATTGCTATTCCCTCCCAAGAAGTTTTTTTCCAGCCCTAAGTCTTTGCAGGCTTGTTTTCATTGCTATTCCCTCCGAAGAAGATTTTTTTCAGCCCTAACCAGGGGATAAAATAATGTGCTGAAGCTGACCAGATTAAGGACGCTAGCCAGATGAATACCTGGTAGGTAGATTTCCCCCCCTATTTTCCTCCCCCAAAACTAAGGTGCGTCTTATACTCCGGTGCGTCTTATACTCCAAAAAATATGGTACTTTGGCCACCTAATGAGAAGGAAGGTCTCACTGAAGAAGAGCCTAATGCTGGGAAAGATTGAGTGCAAAAGAAGAAGGGGATGACAGAGAATGAGATGGCTGGATGGAGTCACTGAAGCAGTAGGCATGAACTTAAATGGACTCCAGAGGATGGTAGAGGACAGGAAGGCCTGGAGGAACGTTGTCCATGGGGTCGTGATGGGTCGGACACGACTTCGCAACTAACAACAACAACAATCTAAGATAAATACAGATATGTCTACAGATAAAAATCAAGTAATTATTTCCCTGACTTTTAAGTAGAGTGTTTGGAATCATGACAAACTGATTTTACCCATGTAAATCATCTTTTTATTGATATTCTCACTAGGTATGTATAAATATGGTTATTTAATTATATATGAAAAATTATAAGGTTCTTCACTGTTAGCTAAGCCATTTCTTTGCTGAATTCATGTCCCTCCTATGCTGTGAAAGTGGCCAAAGAGATGTTCTGTGGTTGAGTTCATGCTATGGTTTGAGGGAAAAATTAGGTCTCCAAGCTTAAAAGAAGCAGTGGTACAGTCTCTCTTCAATAGGCCATCCTTGGACACAATAGCTTTAGACAACTACCAATCTGTAGTCAGAATGCAGCTGTAGAGAAGTCTGGGGTTAGTGAATTATTTAGACTTGTTTCAATCAAGTTTCAAGCCAGGATTTAGTATGGAGGCAGCCTATCTTTATAGATGACTTGTGTTCAACTAGGATGGAGATCATGTACCCATACTTACAGTATACTCTTGATCTCTCAATGGCCTTCAGTATTGTTGAACATGGTATCCTTCTAACCTTGTTCAGGCATTGGGAATGGGGCACTGTTTTATTGTGTATCTTTCCTTCTTTTAGAGCTGGTTCTGGTCAGTGTTGGTTGTGGGAGTAAGAGTACACTCCCTAAGCCTTCTTTGTGAGTGCCACAAGGCTTTAATTCTCTTATTCAACATCTATATGAAAGCTGAAGTCATCCATCAGGTTGGGGTACAATATCATTAGTATACTGATAATACCCAGTATATATTTGATCCCAGACCGGTGATCACGGTGGAGAGCGCTGCTACCTGGCAGCACAGTGTGTTGGGGGCCAACCCCTTGTCCAGTCCCGCTTGCAGAAAACGTAGGATGCCCACAATTGTGAGATCCATTGGACACAGTGAGGCGGCCGAACACCAAGCACAAAAGGTTCTCCACGTGGAGGAGTAAATTTGTTCAGTTGATGCCCGCCTGGATGACAGCAGAGTTTTTATGATGGCGTCGGGCACCCCCCAATGACTCAAGGTGCTCCGGTCAAGTGCCAAGCGGTCAACTTGTACCAGTGTGGATCTGGATGTGTCATGGACCCTTGGGAAAGCGAAGGCGCAGTCGGTGGAATCCTCCAAGGTGGGCTGGCCGACAGAGACCGGAGGTCCACGAACCACGCTCTCCTGGGCCAGTGAGGGGCCAGGAGAATCACCTCCGCTTCCTCAGCAATGATCCTGCGGATGACCTGTGGAATCACTGCCAGAGGAGGGAAGGCGTAAAGGAGGCCCCTCGGCCAGGGACAGCGAAGGGCGTCTGTGTTCTCGGCCCCTTGGGACCAGTAGCGAGAGACAAACCTCGGTAGCTTGGCATTCTGGGGAATGGCGAAGAGATCGAGTATCGGTAGTCCGAACCGCTGCACCAGTTCCTGGAAGAGGTCCTGGTGTCGGCTCCACTCCGCCGGGTCCACCCATGGACTTTGCTTGTCACAAACCGGCTAGGAAGGTGACAAAAGGGGATAACATGACCCAGGGACACTGCAACCGTCATAACTATGAGCCAGTTGCCAAGCATCCACATTTTGATCACGTGCAAGGGTCGTATGTGTGAAAAATGGTCATTGCGGCTGAGCCAATCCACGGTTGTGTTGTCCACTCCCGAGATGTGCTCTGCTCTGAGCGAAAGGAGATGACGCTCCGCCCAGAGTCCCAAAGCCTTGGCTTCCGACATCAGGCCCCTGGAGACCGTGCCCCCCTGGCGGTTTATATGCGCCTTGGTGGTGACATTGTCGGTCATCAACAGGACATGTCGGTTGTTGAGGACGTGCTGAAAGTCCTGAAGAGCCCGGAACGCTGCTCTCCACTCCAGTATGTTGATGTTCAGGAGGGCCTCTGACTGAGACCACGTTCCCTGGGCCACGTGGGAAAGGACGTGAGCCCCCCATCCTTGTAGGCTGGCATCGGTCGTCACCGTCACCCAGCTCGGCTCGAAGAAGCTGGACCCTTCGGATATCGCCGGGGAACGCCACCACTGTAGAGAGCGACGGACAGAGGATGGGATCAAGATCTTGGATGCTGAGTTGCTCTTGCCCGCCCATTGGAAGGGCAACAAAAGCCATTGGAGGTCCCTGGAGTGCAGTTGTGCCCATGGTGTGATATGAATGGCCGAAATCATTTTTCCCAGGAGAGAGGATAAGAGTTTCAAAGGTGCCCGTCTGAGGCAGAGCACCTGTTGGACAAGGGCGGTGATATTGTCCTGTCTCTCCTGGGATAGGAACACCCTGCACTCCACAATGAGTCCACAATGGCCCCCAGATGAGTAATCCGAGTAGTGGGACGGAGCTGGCTCTTTTCTATGTTTAAGGAGAAGCCATGCTCCTGTAGACCCTCCATAATCAATTGAAGGTCCACCTCTGCTTGCGAATGTGATGACAACAGGACTAAAATGTCATCCAAATAGCAGTGCATTCGGACTGGAATGGCCCGCATGCTAGCCGCAAGGGCTGCTAGGATCTTCGTGAAGACCCGCGGGGCGGAGGAGAGTCCAAATGGGAGTGCGGAGTATTGGTAGTGGTTGTTCATGTGACAGAAGCGAAGGTATTTTTGGTGGGAGGGCCGAATTGGGACATGGAGGTAAGCCTCCGTTAGATCAATAGAAGACATGAAGTCCCCTTTCTGTACGCAGGCCAGTATCGACTGCAGCGTGTGCATCTTGAACCTCTTATATGTGATGAATTTGTTAAGTCGCTTGAGGTCAAGCACTGCTCTCCACCCACCTGAGGATTTTTCCACGAGGAACAAGTTGGAATAGAATCCTTGCCCCTGTTGGTCCTCCGGTACCTGTTGGATGGCGTTGATCTCCAACAGGTGCTGGATAGCGGCCAGCATCAGCGACCATTTTTGGGGATTGGAGGACTGGGGGCACCTCATGAAAAATCCCGGGGGGGTGGAGATCAGGTCTAGCATGAGACCAGATGTAATGGTCTCCCGCACCCAACTATCCATTGTAGTATCCTCCCATCGCCTGGCGAAGAAGCGCAGGCGACCCCCAATGGGAAGGACAGAGGGATCTACTTGTAGCGGTGGAAGGAGCGCCCGCCTGCAGCCCG
The DNA here is from genome assembly GCA_023053685.1 of Diadophis punctatus similis. Classification (NCBI taxonomy): domain Eukaryota; kingdom Metazoa; phylum Chordata; class Lepidosauria; order Squamata; family Dipsadidae; genus Diadophis; species Diadophis punctatus. Next base: position 6,404,994 of record JALIGW010000010.1, read on the forward strand.
AAAAGGGCGCTTGGCCAGTGGTTCCGCCTTGGGCTTGTCCTGTCCCTGGTTTTGCCGTCTACCCTGTTTGTATCTTGGGGGGGCGGTAAGGGCGGTGAGAAGGGGGCGTAGGGGAGGTGGAAGGCTTGTTAGGCACTCTGCGGGTTTGGGCAGAATCTTCCATTTGTCCTTGGACTCTACCAAGTAGGAGTCCAATGCCTCCCCAAAAAGGGACTGACCCTGGACCGGGGCGGTAGCCAGCCGCCACTTGTGACGAGCGTCCGACTGCCACCCACAGAGCCAGTGCATCCTACGTGCCACCACGGATGCCCCCATTGATCTCGCCGTGAAGCGGGCACTCTGCAGGGTGGCGTCCGATGTGAATTGTGCCACCGCAATGAGCTTATTGATGTCCTGATGAGTTCTTGCATTAGTGGACTGCTCCTGCAGCGCCTTGAGCTAGCGGATTGACGTTCTGCAGAAGAACGAGGCAGTTGTTGATGCCTTGATGGACCAGGCGGCCGATTGGTGTGCCCGTAGGATGGCCTGCTCAGTGCGGCGGTCCTCCGGACACAGGAGTTCTTTGCTATCCCCCGGGAGGGGGTTGGCAGAATATAGCGCCTTTATGGGTGGTTCCACAGGAGGTGCTGGCAGGTGTTGTGCTAGGCCGTGGGCCACGTTAAAGTATTTCTTGTCCAAAGAGGATGATGCGGCTCCCGTGATCGGAGTCTGCCACTGCTTGGTGACAGATTCGATGAACAGTTTGGGTGCCGGAATGACCTCCTCCTGCGAGGTAGTCTCCTCGAAGAGGGGATCGGTCTGTTCCTCGCTCGCCGGTTTAGGGTCTATTGGGGGCATCTTAGCCGCTGCCCTCGCCTTGTGCAGGAGGGATTTGAATAGGGCCAGGTTGAAAAGGCCCTTGGAAGCCGGTGGTTCAGGTGCCAGGTCCTCGTCTGCCGACAAGTCCAAGTCCTGGTCCTGATCCTCCGCATCATGAACCGGCGTGGGAGAGGCCGCAGGTGAGTCAGCTGCTGTCTCCAAGGGACGGTCCCACTTTGATGCTTGGGGTCTGCGTGGTGTCGATGAGGATGCCTTGGTGCCAGCTGACGAGGGGGCAGGGGTCGCTACTTGCTGCATGCCTGAAGCTATGCCCTCCTTAATGGCCTCCCTGATTAGCGCTTGGACCTCTGGGCAATGAAAAAATGCTGAGGCGGTTGGCCGTCAGCTGTTGGGCGGGCCCGCTGGTGACGTCTAGAGCCGGCCCGAGGCTCTGCCCGAGTCCTGGTGTCGCTTCAAGGTGCTGTCGGGCCCGGCTGTCTTCTGTGCACGTGCGGAGAGCACCCGCCCGTCAGCTGGGGGGCGGGCCTCCTGCGGCGCTTGGAGGCAAGGCGAGGTGAGCTTCGTGGATGCCGGTTTGTATGCGGCTGCCGACGGGGCTGGACAAGCAGGGAAACTCTTCCTTGGCAAAGGAGCAAGGCCGAGAGTCTTCTCCGCAGTCTCGCCGATGCCGGCAAGCTCTCCTGGAGGCGGGTGGTGCGGCGGCCTCCGGAGGCTTCAGCGCATGCGCGGAGGAGGCACCCCCGCCCATCAGCTGTAGGGCGGGCCTCCCGCTGCGCTCGGCACTGATGAAGATGGCGATTCGCGCCAAAATGAGGCCTTCAGCAGCGACACTTGAAGGCAGGCCAGCAGACGATCAGATCAGCGTGAGATGGGAGCGAGCGGCTTGGAGGCAATCGGAAGCCTTGGCAGCCGAACGGGGAGTGGGGGGTGCAGCGGCACGATCACAGGGCCTCAGCGGTGGTATCCAGTAGTCCCAGAGGGCCCCACTCCCTAGCGGTCAGCGGCAGGGCCGCCCTGGCCAGTGGTCACCTAAGCGCACGGCTTTTGTGACTTATGTCCCAGATGATGGTGGCCAGGCCGCTTACTAGCTCCTGTGACAGCTTGTCACCAAGAGAGGTGGCTTATGAGCTGCCACTGAGGCCTAGGCCTCACTTGCCTTCCCCCCCCCCCCACAGAGCCAGATAGGGGCGATAGTAGGGGTCAGCACTCACAGCACAGTTGATTGAAGATAGAAGAAGGAAGAATTTTTAGGAGTTGAGGTAACCTGCAAGGTTGGAATGACACAAATCCTTGACCAAGGACTGAGTCGAAAGAGGGGGTGCCCTTCGGGGTGACAGTTTTTATAGAGTCAGACTCAGTCCTGATTGGCTGATGGATTGGATCATCCCATTCTTGGAGGCTAGCTCCGCCCACTATGGAGAATTACACTTCCTCATTTGTGCAGTTCAAATTCCTTTCAGTTTGTAGAATCTCAGGAACTAGACAGGGTCTCTGAAATATGTACAGGTAGTCCTCAGCTTACAACCACATTTGGGCCCAAAATTTCTGTTGCTAAGTGAGACAGCTGCTAAGTGAATTTTGCACCATTTTACGACCTCTCTTGCCAAAGTTGTTAAGTTGTTAAGTGAATCATTGCAGTTGTTAAGTTAGTAACACAGTTGTTAAATTAATCTGGCTTCCCCGTTGACTTTGCTTGTCGGAAGGTCAGAAAGGGGATCACATGATCCCGAGACACTGCAAACATCATAAATATGAGTCAGTTGCCAAACATCTGAATCTTGATCACAAGACCATGAAGATGTTGCAACGGTCATAAGTGTGAATATTGATCATAAGTAATTTTTTTCAGTGCCATTGTAACTTTGAACAGTTACTAAATGAACTGTTGTAAGTTGAGGATTACCTGTATTCTCCTACCTGATTTGCAGCCCACCTTCAATGGTATCTCATTCCATTGACCACAGTCACCTGGATCACCTGTAAGGGCTGTGAATTGGAGGTACTGATCTAAGGTAGTTCCAGTCTTACTTGAGTAACCAATTCCACTTATTAGTCATGGAGAAACAATGATTGAACCCACAGAAATGCAATAGAGTTCATGGTTGTTCCAATATGAAGAAGTCCCTCCCCCACACACATACCCATGCAGTTTATAAATGACATTGTCCAGATAGTTGATTGGCTCTCTTCAACTTATATTCAAGCAGAGACCAGCTACCATTTGTGAGAAACGGTTCAATTTAGATTCCTCCACCAAGCATGGGGATGGACTTGATGTATAGTCCTTATTCAACATTTCTCTAAGTATGCAGACTGATTTTAAATTTTGTTTTATTCTTTTTCATCCATTTTTGTCCTCACATGTACTTATGTTGATTTCCTCCAGTCCATTTAGTTAGTTGAGATCTTGTAATGGTAAGCTGAGAAGATTGGTTGGAACATAGTAGAACGAATAAACCATTTACCATCTGCATATCATTTTTGTTTGGCCCAGTTTTCTAAAGTGTAATTTAGTACTCACACATAATCTGGGAAGGTTTCCAGGTTCATGGCTTGTTGTTGTTGTTATTTGAAAAAGAAAGACAAATCAACATTATGCAGGATTTTTTAGTTTTTCTTTGTACCATCTGCAGCAGTGAAAATGAGTTATACTTCCATCATAAGGTATACATTCACTGTAAGAATAGTAATGTTTTCTAAATGGAGCTTCAGCCAGATTGTTGAACTTTCAACACAAGTTTTAGAGTACCATTTTAGAATATTACATCCTACTAGAAAAAAATTTCTGTGTCACTTTCTTAAAGTGTGTGTGTGTGTGTAAAATAGTAAAAGAATTATACAATGTGTTGTAGATATGGATGATGTACTATATAGGAATCTATATTGGATTACTGGGTTGGCAATCCTATCCTTATATTGAACAAAATAGCAGAGTTTGCCACTGTAAGGACATTTGCTAAATTCAGAAAAATACATTCTCAGAATGGCTATCCATCTGCAGCTGGAAAGAGCTTCAGAGTACAAGAAGAAAGCGATGATTTAATGTGCATAGAATGTGAGACCATACAGAGGAAAAAAGAGGTTGGAAAGAAACCAAGATGAACAAGGAGGAAGACTGGCCTTAGTTTATTTCTTAACTAGGAGCACCTCTGACTAGTTCTAATAAAGTGTTAATGTTTTCCTTCATCTACATCAATATTGATATTAAACATAAGTTTAGGAGTTAAAAAATTATTTGAATTTCAGTAGAAAAGATAATTAGAATTATATGTTATCAGCTTAATAGTGGTATTGAACTCTAAAATACTGATAACGGGAGGTAGAAAACACTTTATTATTATTTACAAGCATTCACAGAAGAGTAGTGGGTGCAAATAATGAAAGCAGTCCTACATCTCATTATTTGAGATGTATAGAGAGGCTGGGGGAGGTGCTCCTGGCTGGAATTTGTGAGTCTGAGTGAGAGAAGGAGAAGAAAGGTAGCAGCCCGCATGCCTAACGGCGTGCAAATCATATAACTATAAACAAAAAATAGTAATAATACATTCAGGGTTAGTGCACTTGAGACTGTGATTTTATTTTATTTCAAAATGACTGCCTTAGTTCAGTGTAGTACTTGTTTTACAGCTGTGTTTCGAAGCACTCTTCAAATTTGGATACTGTCCTCTTTGTAAACAAATTACTAGTCTATGTGGACAGATTACCTATTTAGAATCTCTAATCTGTGCTCTGCAAGCAGAAATTTGGTGCCAAATTCAGCCATTCCACTCTAATGAGCTGCCGCACTATCAGCCCCCTCTACCACAAAGATCCTGCAGGAGAAGGGCAGTATGGACAACTGTGGGATCTGGCAGGGTGACAGCTGTGAACCACAAACACAAAGCTTTTACTGTGTCCCAGCATGACAGATATAGTGCCCTTGCTGACCTTAATAGGGACACTAACGTGACAGGTCAAGGTAGTTGTGATAATGATAACTCAAATAAGCAGGGGAATGTGGTCCAAGATGAAGAACATATTTTGGAAAGTGGAAAGTGTGAATCACGTATTATACATCAGTCACACAAGAGCAGCAAGGTATCCAAAAAGAGAAGCCACCTTCTGGTTGGTGTTTCAATTGTAAGGGATGTAAATTTAGGAAAGGATATCGAGGTTTTGAAAGAGGTCAGGTGTCTGCCAGGTGCTACTGCCAGCAGAGACAAGATTGACTTAAGATAGTCAAGAATGCCAGTAAAGACTGTGATGTTGATGCTATTATACATCTAGACACAAATGATCTGTCCCCAAAAGATGTACTTTCTGTGCAGAATGACTTCCAGAGCTTGGGGTATGAACTTAGTAATATAGGTTGTAGGCTTATCTTTTCAGAGGTTTTATATATAGTATATAGTATAGTAGTATATAAGGAACAAAAAGGGAAAGACCAACGTGTAGCAGAGTTTAATGTGTGGCTAAAGGAGTGGTGTAGAAGGGAAGGCTTTGGTTTTATTAGTCATGATGTCTGCAGCTGGTCCAATGAAAAACTGTACAAAAGAGATGGCTTGCATCCATCAAAGAAAGGGACTGAGCTACTTGGTATTAAATTCACAGATTTCCTGGATAAACATTTAAACTGAACAGCGGGGACAGAGAATTAATTGATACAGATCATTTCTGTCCCCAGCAATCTAAAATTAATAGGGTTAACAGTGCACACAACATAGATGTGTGCAGGTAAGTTTATCAGCTCTGCTGTCAAGCAAAGTCAAACATTTAATAGTGAGTGCCATACCATGTGCACTAATCAAACAGGAGGCAAGAAAGTAGGGGCAGTCAGGCACAACACAGGTTATATAGACAATAAACACAAATGGACTTAAATGTCTATACACCGATGCACAGAGTATGAGGAATAAACAGGAAGAATTAGAAATTCAAGTAAATGAGGGAAGATATGATATAGTTGCCATTACGGAAACTTGGTGGGATGAAACCGACAAATGGAATATACAGCTAGAAGGATTTAAATTATTTAAAAGAAACAGACCAAATAAAAGAGGAGGTGGAGTTGCACTATATATAAGAAATAACTACATCTCTACAGAAATAGAGCACAACAATAATGAAAATCATCTTGAATGCATTTGGGTCAATATTAAAGGGGGGAGAAATGACATTACCATAGGTCTATACTACAGGCCACCCAACCAAACAGAGGAAGTAGATGAACTTTTTGCTAGTCAGCTAACTATGGACACCCTTTTTACCAACCAGCTAAAGAACATATGCAAGAAAAACAACATTGTAATAATGGGAGACTTCAACTACCCGGATATCAACTGGAAAACCAACTCAGCACCAAATGAGAAATCTAACAGATTCCTAACCAGCCTAGCTTACAACTTCATTGTCCAAAAAGTAGAGGAGGGAACTAGAGGGGCAGCCATACTGGATTTAATACTTACAAACAGAGAAGAAACAATAGAAGGAGTCAAAGTTGCAGGAACACTGGGCGAGAGTGACCACGTAATACTAAAATTCACCATAACGCAAACACAAATAACTGAACATAACGACACCTATATCCCAGACTTTAAAAAAGCTGACTTCAATAAACTCAGAGAAAACTTGGGGAAGATCTCTTGGATGAAAGTACTAAAGGGTAAAACAACTCAAGAAGCCTGGGAGATCCTGAAAAACACAATCATAAAAGCCCAGAACACCACAATATGAGGAAGAAAAACAAGAAATCCAAAAGGAAACCAGCATGGCTAAACAAAGACCTCACCGATAAACTGAATGAAAAAAAAGATAAATACAAAAAATGGAAAGAGGGGCACATAACCAAGGCAGAGTACCTACAGACAGCCAGAATCTGTAAAGAAACAATCAGGACAGCAAAGGCCCAGAACAAACAAAAACTTGCAACAAAAGTCAAAGACAACAAAAAAAGCTTCTTCCAACACATTAACAACAAGAAAAAAATCAAAGAAACAGTTGGTCCACTAAAGAGAGAAGACGGCAAAGAAGTAACAGACAACACAGACAAAGCAGAGCTACTGAACACGTTCTTTGCATCAGTCTTCACACAAAAGGAAACTGCAGCTCAACTACCCAGCAACACAAATATAAAAAACAGATTCAAAGTAAGACTCAACCTAAGCAAAAATACAGTAAGAGATCACCTATCTGAACTTAACGAATACAAAGCACCAGGACCAGACGGATTACACCCCAGAGTCCTAAAAGAACTAGCAGAAGTCATTTCAAGAACCACTGCACCACATCTTCCACAAATCCTGGAACACAGGGATCTACCTAAGGACTGGAAAAGAGCTGATGTGGTCCCCATCTACAAAAAAGGTAAAAAACAGACCCAGGAAACTACAGACCAATCAGCCTAACATCAATATCTGGGAAAATACTGGAAAAAATAATTAAAAACCAGATCTCCCATCATCTAAAAACAAACCAAGTAATAACCAACAGCCAACACGGATTTGTTAAGAACAAGTTATGCCAAACCAACCTCATTTCATTCTTCAACACCGTGACTAAATTAGTAGACCAGCGTAATGCAGTAGACATAATTATACCTGGACTATAGCAAAGCATTTGACAAAGTAGACCACAACCTACTCCTTCATAAGCTAGAAAAAAGCGGGATAGACAGCTACACAACCAGATGGATTAACAATTGGCTGACCAACCATACCCAGCAAGTAGTCCTCAAGGGCTCTAAGTCCACATGGAGAGAAGTAAGCAGTGGGGTACCACAAGGTTCCATCCAAGGCCAAGTACTCTTCAATATCTTTATAAATGACCTAGATGAGGGAATAGCAGGAGAACTATCCAAATTTGCAGATGACACCAAGCTGGCGGGAGTAGCAAACACCCCAGAGGACAGACTCAAAATCCAGAGGGACCTCGACAGACTCGAACACTGGGCCCAAACCAATACAATGAAATTTAACACAGAGAAAAGTAAAATTCTGCCCCTAGGCAAGAAGAATCAAAAATACATGTACAAACTGGGCAAAACCACACTCAATAGCAGCGATTGTGAGAGGGATCTCGGAGTCCTGATAGACAGCCAACTAAATATGAGCCAGCAGTGTGCAGCAGCAGCCAAAAAGGCCAACGCAGTCCTGAGCTGCATAAATAGAGGGATACAATCAAGGACCAGAGAGGTACTAGTACCACTCTATAAAGCCTTAGTTAGACCACACCTGGAGTATTGCATCCAGTTTTGGTCACCACACTACAAAAAAGACATTGAAACTCTAGAAAAAGTGCAGAAGAGAGCAACCAGGATGATAAAGGGTCTGGAAAATAAAACATACGAAGAGCGGTTGCAGGAACTGAGCTTGGCCAGTCTAGCGAAGAGAAGGACCAGGGGTGACATGATAGCAGTGTTCCAATACTTGAGGGGATGCCACAGAGAGGAGGGGGTCAGGCTGTTCTCTATGGCACTAGAAAGCCAAACAAGGAATAACGGATGGAAGTTGACCAAGGAGAGATTCAACCTGGAAGTGAGGAGAAACTTTCTGGCAGTGAGAGCGATCAACCAGTGGAACAGCTTGCCAGCAGAGGTCATGAGAGCCCCAACACTTGCGACCTTCAAGGAGAGACTGGACTGCCATCTGTCTCAAATGGTGTAGGAACTCCTGCTTGAGCAGGGGGTTGGACTAGATGACCTACAAGGTCCCTTCCAACTCTAATAATAAATCTAAATCTAAATCTAAACTAAGATATATAGGAAGCACATCACAATAGTAATGGGGGATTTTAACCACCCTGACATCAACTGGGAGACAAACTCTGCACCAAGTGGAAGAGCCAACAGGTTACTAACAAACCTAGCAGACAACTTTGTTACCCAAAAAGTAGAGAAGGGAACAAGGGGATCAGCCATATTGGACTTAATTCTCACTAACAGAGAATAGAATAGAATAGAATTCTTTATTGGCCAAGTGTGATTGGACACACAAGGAATTTGTCTTTGGTGCATATGCTCTCAGTGACATTAAAGAAAAGATACATTTGTCAGGAATGGTTGTCATAGGGTTCAAGTAAGCAATCAGGAAACAATCAATGTTAATATAAATCGTAAGGATACAAGCAACAAGTTACAGTCATACAGTCATAAGTGGGAGGAGATGGGTGATAGGAACGATGAGAAAAACTAATAGTAATAGTAATGCAGCCTAGTGAATAGTTTGACAGTGGTGAGGGAATTATTTGTTTAGCAGAGTGATGGCGTTCGGGAAAAAACTGTTCTTGTGTCTAGCTGTCTTGGTGTGCAGTGATCTATAGCGACGTTTTGAGGGTAGGAGTTGAAGCAATTTATGTCCAGGATGCGAGGGGTCAGTAAATATTTTCACGGCCCTCTTTTTGACTCGTGCAGTATACAGGTCCTCAATGGAAGGCAGGTTGGCAGCAATTGTTTTTTCTGCAGTTCTGATTATCCTCTGAAGTCTGTGTCTGTCTTGTTGGGTTGCAGAACCAAACCAGACAGTTATAGAGGTGCAGATGACAGACTCAATGATTCCTCTGTAGAACTGTATCAGCAGCTCCTTGGGAAGTTTGAGCTTCCTGAGTTGGCGCAGAAAGAACATTCTTTGTTGTGCTTTTTTGATGACGTTTTTGATGTTAGATTACCATTTTAGGTCTTGAGGTCTCTACTGTTGATACTGTGTTGTCTAGTATTGTAAGAGGTGGTAGGATGGGAGGGTTTCTCCTAAAGTCTACCACCATTTCTACGGTTTTGAGTGTGTTCAGTTCCAGATTGTTCCAGTCACACCACGAGGCTAGTTGTTCAACCTCCCGTCTGTATGTGGTTTCATTGTTGTCTCAAATGAGGCCAATCACTGTTATATCATCTGCAAACTTCAGTAGTTTAACAGATGAATCGTTTGAGATGCAGTCATTGTTATATAGAGAGAAGAGAAGTGGTGAGAGTACACAGCCTTGGTGGGGCCCTGTGCTAATTGTACAGGTATCTGATGTGATTTTGCCTAGCTTCACCTGCTGCTTCCTTTCTGTTAGGAAGCTTGTGATCCACTTACAAGTGTGTTCAGGTACCGCTAACTGATTTAGTTTAGTTAGAAGAATGTCTCGTATTATGGTGTTGAATGCTGAACTAAAGTCACAAAGAGGACCCTTGCGTAGGTCTTTGGGGATTCAAGATGTTGTAGGATGTAGTGCAGAGCCATATTAACAGCATCATCTGTCGATCTATTTGCTCGGTATGCAAATTGCAGGGGGTCTAACAGTGGATCCGTGATGGTTTTCAAGTGGGACATCACTAGCCTTTCAAAGGTTTTCATAACTACAGATGTTAGAGCAACTGCTCTGTAGTCATTCAGTTCCTTGATGGAGGGCTTCTTTGGCACTGGGATGATAGTGGAGCGTTTGAAGCAAGGAGGAACATGGCATATCTCTAGTGATTTGTTGAAGATTTGGGTGAAGATGGGGGCCAATTGGTCAGCACAGACTTTTAAGCAAGAAGGAGTTATCTTGTCTGGACCTGGTGCTTTTCCCGGCTTCTGTCTGTGAAATAGATCTTGCACTTCCTTTTCTGTGATCACCAGGGGTTGTGAACCCAATGGGATGGGTTCAGTTGTAGGAGGTTTGGCTGTTGTTGGTGTATCTGGGATGGAGGTTGTGGAGATAGGTGGCTGTAGTTTCCTTTCAAACCTGCAGTAGAACAAATTCAGGTCATCTGAGATAAAATGATAGGTATTGAAGCTACAGGAACCTTGGGGGCAAGTGATCATGCAATATTGGAATTCAACATTATGCAAACACAAGCAGTAGAACAAAGTCAAACTAGAGTCTTGGACTTTAAGAGAGCTAATTTCAATAAACTTAGAGAGAACTTGGGAAAGATTCCATGGATGAGAATCCTCAAGGGGAAAACAACTCAAGAAGCTTGGGAAATTTTGAAAAGTGAGATTGTAAAAGCCCAGACTAGCACAATACCAATGAAAAACAAAAACAATAGGTCTCAAAAGAAACCAGCATGACTGCATAAAGAACTCTCTGACAAATTGAAAGACAAAAAGGACAAGTATAAAAAGTGGAAAGAAGGGGAAATAACCAAGGCAGAATACCAGCAAATAGCCGGAGCCTGTAAAAATGAAGTGAGGAAAGCTAGGGCTCACAATGAACAAAGGCTTGCGGCAAAAGTAAAAAGTAACAAAAAAACTTCTTCCAACATATTAAAAACAAGAAAAAAGTCAAGGAAACAATTGGTCCACTGCAGGGAGAAAATGGCAAGAAGGTGACAAGCAACAGGGAGAAAGCAGAGCTACTTAAAACATTTTTTGCAACTGTCTTTACACAAAGGGAAAAAACAGTCCAACCTATCAAAAAACAGCATCACAAAAAACATATTAGGAGCACAAGTTAAAATAGGGAAGAAAATGGTAAGTGAACACCTGTCTACCCTAGACGAATTCAAATCACCAGGACCAGATGGATTACACCCCAAGGTTCTGAAGGAACTGGCAGACGAGATCTCAGAACTACTGAACTATATCTTTCAAAGATCCTGGAGCACCGGGGAACTGCCAGAGGACTGGAAAAGAGCTGATGTAGTTCCCATCTTCAAAAAAAGGGAAAAAACAGATCCAGGAAACTACAATCCTATCAGCCTGACCTCAATACCAGGGAAGATTTTGGAAAAGATAATCAAGCAACGAATCAATGAACACCTAGAAGCAAACAAAGTAATAACCAAAAGCCAACATGGGTTTGTCAAAAACAGATCACGCCAGACTAATCTTATTGCATTCTTTGACAAAGTGACAAAATTTGTGGACCACAGGAATGCTGTTGATGTGGTTTACTTGGACTTCAGTAAGGCATTTGATAAAGTAGACCATAACCTACTACTAGATAAAGTAGAAAAATGTGGGATGGACAGCAACACCACCAGATGGATTCAAAACTGGCTAACCAACCGCACTCAACGTGTAGTGCTCAATGGAACTGCATCTACATGTAGGGAAGTATGCAGTGGAATACCCCAAGGCTCTGTTTTAGGCCCAGTACTCTTCAACATCTTCATCAATGACTTGGACGAGGGGATAGATGGGGAACTCATCAAATTTGCAGATGACACCAAACTGGCAGGAATAGCCAACTCTCCAGAAGATAGGCTCAAGATACAGAAGGATCTTGACAGACTTGAACATTGGGCACTATCAAACAAAATGAAATTCAATGGTGAAAAAAGTAAGGTTCTACATTTAGGCAAGAAAAACAAATTGCACAGGTACAGTATATGTGGTACCTTGCTCAACAGTAGTAACTGTGAGAGGGATCTTGGGGTCCTAGTGGACAACCATTTAAATATGAGCCAGCAGTGTGCAGCAGCTGCCAAAAAAGCCAACACAGTTCTAGGCTGTATTAACAGAGGGATAGAATCAAGATCACGCGAAGTGTTAATACCACTTTATAATGCCTTGGTAAGGCCACACTTGGAATACTGCATTAACTTTTGGTCACCACGATGTAAAAAGGATGTCGAGACTCTAGAAAGAGTGCAGAGAAGAGCAACAAAGATGATTAGGGGACTGGAGGCTAAAACATGTGAAGAATGGTTGCAGGAACTGGGTATGTCTAGTTTAATGACAAGAAGGACCAGGGGAGACATGATAGCAGTGTTCCAATATCTCAGGGGTTGCCACAAAGAAGAGGGAGTCAAACTATTCTCCAAAGCACCTGAGGGTAGAACAAGAAGCAATGGGTGGAAACTAAACAAAGAGAGAAGTAACTTAGAACTAAGGAGAAATTTCCTGACAGTTAGAACAATTAATCCGTGGAACAGCCTGCCTCCAGAAGTTGTGAATGCTCCAACACTGGAAGTTTTTAAGAAGATGTTGGATAACCATTTGTCTGAAGTAGTATAGGGTTTCCTGCGTAAGCAGGGGGTTGGACTAGAAGACCTCCAAGGTGCCTTCCAACTCTGTTGTTGTTGTTGTTGTTGTTGTTGTTGTTGTTGTTATTATTATTATTATTATTATTATTATTATTATTATTATTATTATTATTATTATTATTATTATTATTATTATTATTATTATTATTATTATTATTATTATTATTATTATTATTATTCCCCCCACTACTCTCCCAATGGTATGGTTGAGGTGCTATGCAGTCATTGGAACATGTGAAGAAGTGAGCTTTTAAAATGTGATGATAGATGATAGATAGATAGATAGATAGATAGATAGATAGATAGATAGATAGATAGATAGATAGATAGATAGATAGATAGATAGATAGATAGATAGAAAGATAGATAGATAAAGAGAGAGAGAGAGAGAGAGAGAGAGAGAGAGAGAGAGAGAGAGAGATACAGAGATACAGAGATACAGAGATACAGAGATACAGAGATACAGAGATACAGAGATAGATACAGAGATAGATAAAACTTGATTTACATATTTCATTTGATTTTAACCATAACTCCCATTTGGACTATAGCAGTGGTGAGTTGCTCCCGGTTTGACCGGTTCTTAGAACTGGTAACGGCGGTGGAGGGAGGCTCCGCCTACCCACCCGGAATGCTTCTGTGCATGCGCAGAAGTGTTGTGCGCGCGAGAGCACACGCAAACTGGTAGCAAACTAATTCAGAACCTACTACTGGACTATAGCAATGCATTCTAGTTAGGACTGCCCTAGAAAATACCTGGAAAGATAAGCTTGTCAAGAATTCACCAGTGTGAATAGTTATGGATGTGCCTAAGTAAGAATATGTGTACATTAGGACAGGAACGGTAGGCATGATTGTGCGCTTATGCATGCCCCTTACCGACCTCTTAGGAATGGGGTGAGGTCGAAGGTAGATAATCTGAGGTTGAAGTTTTTGGGGTTTGGGGAAGAAACTACTGAGTCAGGTAAAGTGTTCCAGGCGTTGACAACTCTGTTGTTGAAGTCGATTTTTTTGCAATCAAGTCTGGAGCAGTTTACATTAAGTTTGTATCTATTGTGAGCTCGTGTATTATTGCGGTTGAAGCTGAAGTAGTCATTAACAGGTAAGACATTGAGGCAGATAATTTTGTGAGCTACACTTAGGTCAGATCGAAGGCGGCGGAGTTCTAAATTTTGAAGTCCCAAAATTTCAAGTCTGGTTTCATAAGGAATTCTGTTGTGAACAGAGGAATGTAATACTCTTCTTGTGAAGTATCGCTGGACATTCTCAATTGTGTTAATGTCTGATATGTAGTGTGGGTTCCAGACTGATGAGCTGTATTCAAGAATTGGTCTAGCAAATGTTTTGTATGCTCTGGTTAAGAGTACAATGTTACCAGAGAAGAAGCTGCGCAAGATTAGGTTAACCACTCTTAATGCCTTCTTTGCTATGTAGTTGCAGTGGGCTCTGGCACTTAGATCGTTAGAGATGAGTACTCCGAGGTCCTTTACTGAGTGAGGATCATCATCAAGGTCATGATCATCAAGTTTGTATTTTGTGTTTTGATTATTTTTGCCAATGTGTAAAACTGAGCATTTGTTGATAGAGATTGGTAGTTGCCACTTGTTTGACCATTCAGATATATAGTCAAGGTCTTTTTGAAGGGTTGTAGTATTGTCTGTGGTGTTGAATAGTTTTACATCATCTGCGAAGAGGACACAGTTGCTTTGTATAATATCACAAATGTCATTTATGTAAAGAATGAAGAGAGTAGGTCCTAAAACGCTTCCTTGGGGAACACCGCTGTTAACAGGTACAGGGTTTGATAGAGATGATCCTATTTTAACCACTTGTTGTCTGTTTGACAGGAATGCAGTTATCCATTTGTGTAGGGGGCCAGAGATGCCATAAGATTTTAGTTTTAGGAGTAGTTTGTCGTGTACTACGGAGTCAAAGGCTTTACAAAAGTCTATGTAGATTGCGTCTATTGCTTTGCCCTGGTCGAGTTTTGTAGTCCATATGTTTTTACAATGTAGAAGTTGTAGGTTGCAGGATAACTTTTTTCTGAAACCAAATTGTTTGTGAGAGAGTAGGTTGTTTGTCTCTAAGTGGAGGGTAATGGATTGGTTGATGATTGATTCCATGACTCTGCAGGTGGCGCAACATAAGGAGATTGGTCTATAATTTTCAACTAGGTTGGGGTCTCCCTTTTTGAAGACAGGGATAACTGTGGCTAGTGACCATAGGTTGGGTAGGGTGCTGGTTCTGAGAGATATGTCAAAAATAATGCTTAGAGGTTCTGATAGGACGGTGGAAAGTTTTTTTTAAGAAGTAAGCACAAAGTCCATCAGGTCCTATGGATAGGGATGGTTTTAGGTTGTGTAGAGCCTTTCTAACCTTGTCTTCTGTAAAGTCGGTTTGTATTAGATCATTGTCATTGTTTGTGATTCGACTAGGGAATATAGGACATGAGTTGTTGCTGTTTATAAAGACTGAGCCGAAGAATGTGTTGAAGAGGTTGGCTTTGTCGGATTCATCATTACAGTCTTTATTGTTGGGGCCTTTAAGGGGTGGGATAGTTCTCGTCACTTTGAGTTTGTTGTTTACGAACTTGTAGAATGCTCGGTTGGAATTTTTGCGCAGGAGGTTTTCCTCTTGATTGATATGATAATTTGTGCATTCAGTCTTTATTTGCTTGCATAAGTTTTTGTATCGGCTTTTGTAGTTGGTTATGTGGCCCGTTTTGTTTTTACGCCAGAGAGATTTTTTTTTGTTTGGAGCTTCCTTATTATTGTGGGTAGTTTTTGGGAATGAATAGTGGTACGTATAGTTTTATGACTCTTTGGACTTGACATAGGAAAATGTTGTAGTGGTCTTCAGCAGTGTTGCAGTCCATGAATAGGGTTTGCCAATCAAGAGAAGAGAGGTCAGTGTTTATGAGATCAAAGTTTGCTTTTTTGAAATTGTAACTGGGGATCTTGTCATATTGTTGATTTTTGTAAGGGTGTATATTGAGATTGAAGTCAATCATACTGTGATCACTGTTGGAGAAGGGTTCTTTTGTTTGTAATCCATATATTGAGTTTGAACTGTTACAGAAGATGAGATCAAGGCAGTTATTGAGTCTAGTGTTGTTGGATGCTAGTTGATCCAGCCCCAGATTGGTTACAGCATTGTACAGGGTTGAGTGTATAGGTTCTGTGGAACATTCATTGAGGGACCATTTGATAAGAGGTAGATTTAGGTCTCCAAGAAAGATGAGAGGGTGTGGGCTGGAGGCTGCCCACGTTAGGAGTGAAGTTAACTTATTTGCATGTTCAATGTCATAGTCTGGGGCTCATAGTAGTATAGTAGAAATCATAATGTGGTGTTTAAAGATAGTTCACAGAAGATCGTCTCGGGAAGACGATCTTCTCGGGAAGTACACTCATGTAATACCACTACTTTGTAAATAGCATTGCCTCCCAATAGATTTCTAGATGCAGTTCAACTACAACATCTTTCATGACACTGGACTGGCTTATTTGCAGGCCTATCTGCCTTCAGTTATTTCTGCATGTCCCATGAGAGCTAGCAAAGTGGCCATGCTTTCAATCACTTCTAGTAAAGTGTCACCTGGCAGACCTGGTCTATGTGTCTTCTATGTTGCAGTACCTGCTTTATGGAACATTTCATCCTATGATTTGAATAACCCCAAGCCTGCTGGCTTTCTCTAAGGCCTAGAATCCCCAATGTTCTAATTGGGCCAGATTCTAAGGTAAATCTATCCAGAAACAAATGTTCTTGTTTGGCTTTAGTTATACAGTTATTTTTTTTCTAGATGTTTTGGTTTCAGTACTGGTGTTTTTATACTCACAACCAAATATAAGCCTGTGGGCCATGGCTTACTACTGGGCTGTGGCCTGTTGGCCACCAGGCATGAATGACTGGCAAGTGCATGAGTGTGCACACGTGTGCTCCCCCCACTCACACTAGCATTGCTGCTTAACTCATTCTTTGCATCAGTCTTCATGCAAAAAGAAATTATAGTCCAACGTACTAAAAATCTACTGTAAAAGACAAACTAGAAATAAAAATTAAAATAAACAAGAAAATGGTAACAGAACATCTATCTGACCTTGATGAATATAAATCACCGGGACCTGACAGATTACATCCCAGAGTTCTGAAAGAGCTGGCAGATGTTATCTCAGAACCATTGTACCAGCGGTGAAATCTATTTACCTTCCCTACCGGTTCAGAAACACGCGTGCGTGCCACCGTCATGCATGCATTTTCACCCTCTGTGCATGTGCAGAAGGCTTTGCGCCTGTGCAGAGGGTTAAAAAAAGTAAAATGGTGATGTCTGGGCAGGTGGCTGGAGCCTTGCGCTGCTGCCGCTACCGGTTCTCTGAACCGGTACACCCATACCATGCCGAACCGGTAGCATTTCACCCCTGCATTGTACCATATCTTTCAAAAATCCTGGAGCACCAGGGAAATACCTAAGGGTTGGCAAAGGGCTGATGTGGTTCCCATCTTCAAGAAAGGGGGGGATTCAGACCCAGGAAATACAGACCAATCAGTCTAACATCAATACCTGGGAAGATCCTGGAAAAGATAATAAAAAAACAGATCTGCGAACAACTAGAAGCAAATAAAATTATAACTAATAGCCAGCACAGGTTTATTAAAAATAGGTCATGCCAAACTAATCTTATTTCATTCTTTGATAAAATGACTAAATTAGTAGACCAAAGAAATGCTGTGGACATAGTATGCTTTGATTTCAGTAAGGCATTTGACAAAGTAGACCACAACCTACTTATTGGTAAGCTAGAAAAATGTGGAATAGACAACATCACCACCAGATGGATCTGTAGCTAGCTGACAAACCTTAATGGTACTACATCCACATGGAGAGAAGTAAATAGTGGGGTACCACAAGGGCCCGTGTTAGGCCTAGTACTCTTCAATATCTTCATAAATGACTTAGATGAGGGAATAGAAAGGGAGATGACAATAAACTGGCAGGAATAGTCAACACCTCAGAAGACAAGCTCAGGATCCAAAAAGATCTTGACAAACTTGAACAATGGGCCCTATCCAACAAAATGAATTTCAAAGTGGAGAAAAGCAAAGTTTTATATTTAGGCAGGAAAAATCAAAGTTATAAGATGAGACCTGGCTCAAAAACAGTAACTGTGAGAGGGACCTTGGAGTCCTAGTGGATGATGACTTGAATATGAGCCAGCAGTGTGCAGCAGCAGCCAAAAAAGCTAATACAATCCTGGTTATATAAACAGAGGCATAGAATCAAGATCACATGAAGTACTAGTACCACTTTATAAAACCCTAGTAAGACCACACCTGCAATACTGCAGCCAATTTTGCTGACTATACTACAAAAAAGATGTTGAGACTTTGGAAAAAGTTCAGAGAAGAGCAACTAAGATGATCCAAGACCTGGAGACTAAAACGTATGAAGAATGGCTGCAGGATTTGGATTTGACTAGTTTAGAGAAAAGAAGGATTAGGGGTGACATGATAATAGTATTCCAGTATTTGAGGGGCTGCCACAAAGAGGATGGGGTCAAATTATTATCCAAAGCATCGGAGGGCAGGACAAGAAACAATGGTTGGAAACTTCCAGGGTGGAGCCACGGTGGGCGGGCGAGGGAGAACAGAGCTCTGTTCTCCAAGCCTGGAATTTGGCTGAAATTTGATTGGATTTGGCCCGAGATATACCATCTGTGTGGGAGCAGAGGAGCGAGGAAGACCCCAGGAACAACGAGATGAACGAATTGCCTTTTCTGAGGATTGGGGGTCTCTGAAGCTCCGAAACTCCGAGACTTTGAACAGAAGCTTTACCGCTGTGAGATTGCAAATAACTACCATAACCAGGAATAACGAGGAAACAAGGATTAACATCAATTCCGGAGGTCATTCACTCCCCAAAATTTAACATCCTGAGGAATTTAAACCCTAATCCGGAAGACGGTGAGGTTGAGCAAATGTTTGTTAACTCCTCCTAGTGTGTCTGCTTTCTACGTGAACAATGTCTTACTGTTTGATTCCCAGCTGTCGGGAATGCCGTTTTTCTTATCTGATATTTTGCTGACATGTATTGTTATACAGATGCAGATTGGGCAAGTGATAAAGAGTCAAGAAAAAGCACATCAGGTTACATAGTGTTCCTGAATGGATGTCCAGTTTACTGGAACGTAAGAAAACAAAGTTTTATTTCCTGCTCATCAACTGAAGCAGAGTATGCATGTGTGTCCGATGCATGTAACTTTTTAACCTGGTTCGATTCCTTAGTTACAGATATCTGGACGAAGCCGGAAAAACCGATCACTGTGATGGAAGACAATCAATCAGTAGTTTACATTTCCAGGACTCACTTCACAGGTTCAAGGTCCAGACACATTGACATACGTTACAAGAATGTTAGAGAGTCAGTAAGACAAGGTCTCATAAAGTTAGAATATGTGCCAACAAAATATCAGATAGCTGACATTCTGAACAAGCCATTACCTATTGCTCAGCATGATTACCTAAGATATTTACTGTGTGTTGAGTGACACATTATATTAGCCCAACTGACAAAGAAGGGGTGTCACGATGTGAATTATTGTCAGTTTGTGCATCTCTGTGTTTTCTACTGTTTCTTGTATTTATGGTCAAGCAGACGTATGATATATTCTATTACGCATGCCTGCATTTCAGAAGTCAACTCCTTCCTTTCTCATCGCCATTTCTACCAAGGTAGAAGTGATTTATTTCCTTAGCCGATCAAGATGTAGTTTACTAAGAATTCTTTTATTACTTTTCTACTGAAATAAATATTTTGTTAATTAGATTTGAATCTCGGGTTTTATTTTCTAAGCAAGTAATGTCTTCAAAAGGAAAGCAATGATCCATCGACCTCCGGAGGAGTGATTTCTCCTCCAACAACCATTATCATCAATCTCCCTTCCTCCATGGCAGCAGGCCTCTCTTAACAGTCTTCTTCTCTCCCGGGGGTATTACAACTTGGGATATAAATGATCTCCCCTATCCCAGATTTGACTTGTTTCTTCCACCATCTGGCACTCTTCTTGAGCGCCGCCACCATTATAGGATTTATTGCAGCTGAGGCGACCTTGGCCTTTCATATAGCCTTTTCTGCTGAGTTGGCTATGCTGGCTAATACCATCTTTGTGACTGCATTTGAAATGACGATTAATGGCAGGAAGAAATGGTCTAACAGGGCCAGTATTTCCTGGCTTGAAATCTATGCTGGTGTTAGACTTTACTGTGGACAGAAACAGATAAACTTTGACTGTGGGTTGCAGGCCCTTCGATACAACTGCCATTTTTCTGCTGAGGATTTTATTGTCGACTCTTATATTAACGAGCCTCTCCTCGACCCCCGAGATCGGCCGCTATTTTGTGAAGTGTTATGGGACCGGGATCATGGTGACGGTGGCGAATGATGGACACATTTCTTTCCTATATATCCCTGCACAGATTTTTGTTTATATTATGCTGTTATAATATTATGTTATGCTGCAAAAAACCTTAATATATGATCTTAATTTGAAAACTGTTTGGATCTATTGGCCTTTATATTCTTCATATATTAATTCAGTGTATCATAAACAATGTCAATAAAATCTTCACACAAATGTGATAATGAAGTTATATTGAAGCCTTTTTATTAATTACCTATTGACAAGCTGAATAATTTACAAGTGTATTACCAATGATGTGTTTGCCTGGTTGAAAAAAATTGAAGCATTTGTGTTGTTTTGCACTACTTTATGTACAATGAGCACATCTCTTATTTATAACTGTGAAATGACAGCCTGCAGACTTGTGTTGTGTCTAATGCTATTTGTAGGATATGATGTATTGTATCTTTAGTTTAGAAAATAAATTATAATTGATAAAATTACCCTTGCACATAAACCTCCATAAACCCTTGCACATAAACCTTTCATGAAAATACATGGAATTGGTGTTAAAAAACCAGCCATATCTGTAACTGTTACCTGTATGCTCATATTTATATTTATTGTATATATAAATACAATGTTGTGTACCACTGCGCTGTATATATGCCAAACCCCACACAAACATATTTCCTTTTGTTTGACAGTAAGATAATCCCTCACTTGAACCTTTTATTACATAATTCCCATTTTGAAATACCTTGATCTATATCTTATCTTTCTTAATTGGATATTCCCAAATGGAATTGTTTTTTTAAGTTACATATCAGTTAGGATTACAGTCATCCTAATTCTGGATTACCGTATTTTTCAGAGTATAACACACACTCCCTCCCCAAGGGTGAAAATTTGGGTGCGTCTTATACACAGAATGTAGCCCTGCCCACCCGCCGGCCCCCACCCTTTGGCCTCTGCCTCCAAGCAATTTGCCTCCTTGCAGCAAGCAGTAAACAGTTTCAGCTTCAGCACAGCCTGATTAGCACAAGCACCTGATTTTCAGTTGGATCGGCCTCCCGACCATCAGCTATTTCAGGCTGCAGGGATTGCCATTGCCGCCTCAGCACGCCCCTTTTTTGGCCTCTGCATGCCCCATTTTTGGCCTCCACGTGCCCCATTTCCCACCCATTCTGATCCCCACCGCCCAGAACAGGCGGAAAATGGGGCACGCAGAGGCTGAAAACAGGGCATGGGGGAGGCTGAAAACTGGATGTGGAGGCCAAAAATGGGGCGCGCAGAGGTGGCAATAGGCTATGGTAATCCCTGCAGCCTGAAACAGCTGATGGTTGGGAGGCTGATCCAACTGTCAATCAGCTGCTTGAGCTAATCAGGCTGTGCTGAAACTGAAACTGAAACTGAAACAGGCTGTTTGCTGTTTGCTGAAAATTGCTGGGAGGCAGAGGCATATATTTTTTCCTCCCTAAAAGCTATGTGCGTCTTATACTTCGGAGCGTCTTATACTCCGAAAAATACAGTATGCAACCTATGGTCAACAAGGAGTTGAAAACAAACCTATTTCAGTAACTAAGATCAACTTAAACTTATGCACATCTGTATAAAAATGATTGGGAGAAGGATAACTAATAGGACCTAAGCTGACCAGGAATTAATTTATCATATTTTATAGTTTACTAGATTATATAGTATTGCTTTTGTACTTCTATACTTTCCCACATTCCCACCCTTTATTTAGGCTACATTTATTTTTATTTCTTAATTAAAATACACAATGTATGAAGTTAGCTGACTGTGAGAACAGTCCAGCTAGATCAGAAACATTGGATTAAATATCTGCTTTACATCACATTTTTAACATGGCCAAGCTTTTTGTCAGTGAGGTGGTACTACATGTGTTCTTGCCCAGTAGGTAATTGTTATGCTTTCTTTGAACAGAAATACATGTTAGGGTGATCTGGACTGGGATCTCTCTTAAAAATGAAGAGAAATTATATTTCTTTCCTTAATTTTTTTCATTTTATCACATAGACAAATATTAAAAGATCCACTGCATGATTCTTGTAGAGAGAGATGAGAATCACCGTATTTTTTGGAGTATAAGATGCACCTTTTTAACCCCAAAAGAGGGTGAAAACTTGGGTGCGTCTTATATACCGAATGCAGCCCCGCCCACCCAGCCACCCCCACCCTTTGGCCTCTGTCTTCCAGCAATTTACCTGTTTGCAGCAAAGAGGGAAGAGCCTGTAAAGCCAAGCAAGTCACTAGCAGCTTCTCGACCTACAGCTGATTTGCCACGTGCTAAAATGAAAGTGAAACTAGCTGCAGAGGCAAATAGCTGGGAGAGACACGCAGATTTTTATTTTCTGCTGAACTGGATGGAAGGGGGTAAGTGAATAAATGTCTGTAGAATGTTCAAATTATTAGACTTATTTTTTAAAAGACTGCTTTATTATTGTTCTAGAGCCACGGGTTTCCAACCTTGGCAATTTTAAGACTTGTGGACTTCAACTCCCAGAATTCCACAGCCAGCTTTGTTAGCTTTGCTGGCTGTGGAATTCTGGGAGTTGAAGTCCACAAGTCTTAAAGTTGCCAAGGTTGGAGACCCCTGTAAATCTAGACAACTTAACAAAATAAAGAAGCTTTTTAAAATAAATGCTTGCTCTGAAGAGGCCCAGTGCCATTGTATCTTCTTTTAAATAATAGAGAATAATGTATACTTCCAGAAATTTTAATTAATTTTAACAGCTCTGTACAAGTATAGTATGAAATGTAACAGTGTCCTGTTTAGTATTAGAGTTTAGTTACCTTGCAGTAGATCTATTTAAATAATTGGGAGAAGTTAGTGTGACTACTTTTAAGAAAAATTTCTGGCATAATGTACATTTCTCCAATTCTTTTCTATTTCTTTGAGTCAAGCACACATGCACAGAAATACACAGCAAACAGTGTATATCATCTGTGCTGTTTGCTGTTTGGCAAATTGCTTGGAGGTAGAGGCCTTTTTTCCTTGTTTTCCTCCCCCAAAACTAAGGTGCGTCTTATACTTGGGTGCGTCTTATACTCCGAAAAATACGGTATTCACATATTAATTTTATAAATGTAAATTTTAAATAAAAAGATGTCCACAGAATAGCAAGAAAACATTTTTGTATCTGTTGAAACATAAATATCATCTATTTTGTGGCATTCATATATCTCTAAATTTTGTGACATCATTTTCCAACACGAGTTTTAGCAAACTTTCTTTCTGTTTTTTTTTCAATTTTTAAATAAAGAGTAACCTCACTATATTATTATTAAAAATATGTTTTCAATTTTTTTGGATTGCTGCTTGCAATATGCTAATGTCCTAATAGCGTTTGCTTTTTTTCTACAGAAAATTTGACAAATCATTGGAAAAATGGAGAAATTTCTATCATGATATGAAGAATTTTAACCTCTGGCTAACCGAAATAGAACAAACTTTAGCTAAAATAAGAGTAGAAACTGATGATCCAAATGTTTCTAAAAGCAAGCAATACATCCAGGTATGATTGCTTATATTTTTATTGTACAAATGCTGATATCTATATATGTATTGTTCAATGTTTATAGATATAAACGTGTATGTATGTATGTATGTATGTATGTATGTATGTATGTATGTATGTATGTGTATATATATATATAAGTGTGTGTATAGATAGTGATAATATAGATACAGATATAGTTATGTGGAACATATAGGAGAAATTCTAGAGAAAGTCTGCCTATATAGATAAGAGTTAACATTGAATTGGTGGAGTGATTGTATGTGTGTTGTTTTCAATTTAGCTTCATCATTAATTCAAAATTTGTAGCTCCAAATTTTTTTTGCTTTATTTGTCATACTTTTCCTTGATTCTAACAAGAAAAGAGAATGTGAAAATCATGAATTCCTATGAAAAATTGTATGGAGGAGTGGTAAAACTGGTTGTTTTTCACATTGTACAATTTTTTTAAAATTCATAAAACA
The DNA here is from genome assembly GCA_023053685.1 of Diadophis punctatus similis. Classification (NCBI taxonomy): domain Eukaryota; kingdom Metazoa; phylum Chordata; class Lepidosauria; order Squamata; family Dipsadidae; genus Diadophis; species Diadophis punctatus. The sequence continues at coordinate 6,429,142 of JALIGW010000010.1, forward strand.
CCAACTTTCTTTTTCAAGAGATTACCAAAAACTCATATTTTTAAATAATTTTACCCATTGTTGTGCGGCTGCTATGGATTCTTGAAGCAATCAAACTGATCAAGCATAAATCATTGTCATGTTCATGGATAGGTTTTTGACCACATTTGGTTTCACAAATGGATAGATCTTTTACATGAGCTGCCCTTCCTTGAATCTCTCTCCCGCAATTTATCAAAGGAAAAGGAATAGGCAAAAAATATAACAATTGTATCTACTGTATTTCCTGGGCACGTAAGTTGTAAAATAGTAGTCAATTCCTCCTAGTTAAAAAGAAAAAGTTCATCCATCCATCAGTTACAGATTTTTTTTGTACGGCTGTATATGTATTAATTTCAAATGATGAAAGTAATCCTTAGCATTACTCGTAAACATTTTTCGGTTATATGATCAATAGATGAATCAGGCAAATGATAGATGCTTGATTTTAAATGCTCTGACATTCAAATACACTGATGGTGCTTTAATTCTCTAAAGTGTTCTTCCATTGATGTCAGTAAAAATAATAGTGTTTTTTTTACAAAAGTGTTGTGGCCAGGTCGAGTCCGGTGCAATTAGCAGCCGATCCCGAGGATTCGGAGGTAGTGGGGGTGCAGTACAGAAGACTGGTGTTCCTGGCACCAGAGACGGAGAGTGAAGAGGACGTGGGGTCAGAGGCTGGCGAACAATTAGAGCCTGATGCATCTCCTGAGATTAGTGACTCAGGAGAAGAGGAGGAGCCTCTTCTTGATGCCAGAGTGCGCAGGTCCTCAAAGAGACATGAGTGGCTAATCAGGAGGAGGCTTCCTCGTGAGTAGTACTGCAAGTCTTGACCATGCCCTGAGGGTATTTAAGGGTCTGTCATAAGGGGCTTCGTTTCAGAGAACAACCCCATTCTGTGTTTCCAGCATCTTGATCTTGATCTCGCTTTCTCTTGTGTCTTTGGCTTGGATTTTAAAAGTGAACATTTTTCCTGTGCTAATTGGACTTGGGCTTCTGCGTTTGAGATAAAACTATCTGCCTGTTTTTCTGGGACTCTAGCCAACTATTGAGAAGGCCTCCGTGTAAATAACTCATTAATACCTGATATTCTTTTGAAAAGATTTAACTCTTGCTAAGACTTTCTTGGAAGTAAAAGTGTATTGTTCCCAATTCATTCCTGTGCATCTTATTTTGGGGGGCATACCCGTGGGGACAGAACAAAAAGTTTTTTATTTTTTCCAACAAACAATACATAGTTTCTGCACAAAGTGTTGTCCAGGTCACATTTGATAATCATACATACTGTATTTTTCGGAGTATAAGACGCACCTTAGTTTTGGGCGAGGAAAACAAGGAAAAAAATGTTTTCTATGCAAAGCCCATTAAAAGTCTTCTACTTCAGTGGCCAGAAGTAAAACAAGCCCAAAAGTGATAAGCAAAAGGAATTTCAGCAGGTATATCCTGCTTATCATCTGGTCATCCCACATAAAAGTAATTCAAACAAGCAAAAGATTTATTTAAGATATCTTTTTCAATAAATTATGCCTAGATATAGGGACCTTGACAGGGACCTTGACAGACAAGGAAAGGAGAACTTTCCTATGGTACTTTTTTTTCACTAAAAGGAACTTCATTCTGATTAAAACTGCCATAAACATGCTGCCATTTAGATAGTTAGTTGTCTAGTTCTTAAAATTATCAGACACTGCAGTGGCTGCTAAAAGAAAATACTGTAAGTAGATTTGCAAATGTTGGAGAGAAGAGTTATAAACATCCATACTATGTTTTCTTCTTTAAAAAAAGTAAATACTTCTGAGGAATATTTCTGCTTCTTTCCAGTACACTAAAGCAGATATAGGAATAATAAGAATCAATAAATAAGATTGAGAAGTAGTATTCTGCTATTTAAAAGAAGATACAAAAGCACTGGGCCTCTTCAAATCAAGCATTTAAAAAGCTGCTTCATTTTGTTAAGTTGTCTAGAACAATAATAAAGCAGTCTTTAAAAAATAAGTCTAATAATTTGAACATTCTATAGACATTTATAGTTATTGCCTTACCTCCTTGCCAGCAGTCCACCTCCCCAATTTGCCTCCGTGCAGCTTTAGTTTCACTTTCATTTTACCACGTGGCAGCCTCTCAGCTGTCTGTCGGGAGGCTGATTCTGACCTGCTTGTGCTAATCTGGCTCTGGCTGTTTGCTGCAGAGGTAAATTGATGGGAGGCAGAGACCAAATGGTGGGGGTGGCTGGGTGGGGCTACATTCGATGTATAAGACGCACCCAAGTTTTCACCCTCTTTTGGGGGGTAAAAAGGTGCATCTTATACTCCGAAAAATACGGTAGTTTTCAATTACATAATCAGTTTCATTATTATCTCTCCATTTCAGTTCCAACCCATAATATTATCCATACATATTTCTTTATCTTGACTTATTTTCTTTTTATTACATACATAATTTACTAATCGTCCAAATTTCTGGTCCCTTTCATTCACATCAATTAATTATATTATTTACTGCATATATTTCTCATATTTTATGTATTTCTATATTACATCTTCTCTCTGTATTTTATTTAATTCAATTTATTTCAGATCATCTTTCATAATGAAGCAAATTTCTTTTACACATGCCATCCATTCTATTTGACTCTAATCAGTATTCATCTTCTTCTTCAAATCTTATATTTAAAAACTTATTAATTCAATTAACATTCCATTTAACTACAGCAAATTCCTCAATCCACTTTTTCTATTAGTTCTGTTTTGCCCTAATTAATATATGTATCTTAATTACTACTAAACCTTTTTACAATAAACCTTCCAATTATTCAACTATCCACCATTAACAATATTAATACAGTTTTCTTAAATCCTTTAGTATGGACCTTATTTTCTTTCTTCTTTCCCCCCACCTTTGTTTACCCATTTTCCTTTAGTCCCTCCAAAATTCCACTCCTTGCTAAATCTCTCCTTTTACCCCATTCCTTTTTTTCTTCTCTTTTTCCCCCTTATTCTTATGTGTCTTGTAGCTTTTCTCTTGAGTCTTTTTTCTCCTTTTTAAATTTATTATTCGTGTGGTTCCCCCCAAGTTTCTCTAATCCCTTCCCACCAATTTGCTTTTTACCCTTTGGTTGATTCTTTTTAAAATACTTTTCTCCTCTTTCAACTTTTCCCTCGCCACTGTAAATCTCAGTGAAATCATTCATTTTTTTTACAATCCATCTCTTCTTCTATTGTATTATTTTCTTGTTCTTCATTCTCTTAATCACCCTCTCTTCTATTTTCTGCTCAAAATCTTCCAACACAGTTTCTGACTCTTCTACTATTTCAGGCTCTGGTCCAGTTTCTAGTTTTTTATCACCGTTTACAATTTTACCCACAGCTTTTAACATAACAAATAATTCTCCGTACATCCAATCCTCCATGTTGCCAATTTATGTTTTTTATATTATATCACACTAATTTCAAACTTAAGGTCCATATAGTCTTTTTCTTTTAATTTTATTCAATTTCTTTTAACTCCAGTTAAAATAATAATTCAATCCAATCCAATTACAAAGTTTATTTATCTTCCGCCACCATCAGAAAACAAAGTCAAACAGTCTGGGCAAAGCAGAACACTCCCTTTCTCAGGCTTTCCTTAACTTCTTACACTTGAAGGTCAGACAGCTGTACTTTCTCTTTTATAATCCACAAGTTGTTACAATTGTTGCAATATTTTCCTCTCACCAGTAGATGGCACTGTCCAATTCACAATATGCTATATCCAGCTGATTGTCAAAAATATCCAATAATTACTTTAAATCCACAAAAGCAAAAGGCTTTCTTTTTCACCAATTTCTTCTTTCTATTTTTACTTCTCCAATTTAAAATTGTATCCAAAGTGAAAGGGATCTTCTTGGGCTTTAAAATTTTAGTTCTCACTTTTTTCCCCTTTGACAGCTCCCAAGTGCCAATTAGCCGCTATTTCAGCATAGGGAAATTCTTTAAAAATCCAAATTGAAGAATTGCTTTTACCTGTGAGTTGGTCTTTTTCTCACCCAGTTACAGCACTCTGTCCATTCACTGCTCCTGCACAAACACTTGGTCCGGTTGCCCCAGCTTTGAAGTGGCCATTTAATAATGGCCGCTGCCCCCGCCCCCAATCCGAAGACCTGTCTCTGACCACTCGAAGGAACTTGCCTGCTCCTTTGGGTCGTCCAAAACGCCTCTCCTTTTTCACCCTCCCTCCAGGATGGTTCTGGGCCGGAGCCACACCCCCGGCAGCAGTTTGTCAGGCTGGTTTTTTCACGAAGCTCGTTGGAGCTTCGCTTTTTCCAGCCTGTCTCGCCGCGACACTTCCGATTGAATCATAATAGTTAATGGATTATAGATTGTTTGATATATTTGAGCAGTAGCACTATGTTATTCTTCTGTAACCTTTAGAAAGAAATATGTTTTAGAATACTTCTATTTATTATTTTCTTTTAAACATTTATAGGAGAAACACTCTTGTATTTTAAGTTTTTTTTCTTAGACAAATATATTTTAGATTTCATGGTAAAAGTTACAGAAATGTGGAGAACATAAATTTGGTATTTTAATGTTACAATATAAAATGACTTAAAATATATCAATATGCTTTGTCATAATCAACTAAATCCAACATTACACAAATGGACTTCTGCTCACTCAATTTTCCTCCAAGTTTCACTGTTTTGCAACCTGCTGCACAATGTTGGTACTCACTGCAAGATCATTTACTTATCACTTAACATAGGAGAAATTAAGACACATATAGATATAGGGAAGAGAACAAAGCTGAATATGTTCTCCTGAAGGAGAATTTCTTAATTCAGTTTTTAAATCACCTTTTAGGTTCATAAAGAAGCATTTCTAAAAATCATTATCCTTTTTCCTTTAGATAGAAAGAAGTACTAAAGTTGAATCAGGGGTGGGTTCTGACTTACCTTGCTGCCGGTTCGCTTCCTGATGTGCTGCACGGGCATGCACAGTGCTAAAAACCCAGCTTCTGCCCATGCGCAGAAGCAAAAAACAGCTTCTACATGTGCGCAGAAGCAAAAACAAAGATGGCAGTGCCATAGGCACTGCTGAGAGAGCTAGTTCGGGGGGGGGTGTCCAGCCGGCCATCGCTGCCGGTTTGGTGAGCGGGGGGAAATTCCCGCTACTGGTTCTATAGAACCAGTCCGAACCAGCAGGAATCCACCTATGAGTTGAATTATGAATTCTGAGAGCATGTATCATATGCTTAATTAAATCTGGTTAATAAAACATTTTAATTGAATTTCTAACGTCTAATTTTTTATTTAAAAATGGAAATATTGTCTATCTTGGTAGCCAAAATGATGGGCTTATAGACATTGCCTTCATGGGATACCAAAATATCTTAGCAGAATTGTGAAAGCTATAGGATGAAATTCAGTTATTCCTCATCAATATATACATTATGTATTAACAGAGGTGGGATTCTACCGGTTCTAACAGGTTCTCTAGAACCAGTTGTTAACTTTCTAAGCAGTTCGGAGAACCGGTTGTTAGAAGAAATCTCCTTTTGCTTTTTTCCACTTTACATGGTTAATCCTGTAAGGAATTACAACATTCTGGTGCTGTTTCTATAGCCTAATCTTTATTGCCCTGCTTACAGAAACTGCCTCTTCATTGACCCTTATTACATTCTTGGCAGTATGCCTAGACTTACTGTCTCCTGAGGTGTTTTTTTCTTTGCGGGTACTCCCCCCCCCCTTTGCTTGACTTTCTTAGAAGGGAAGGGTTGTTTTAAGCTTTTTACACTGCTGTTGGGAGGAAATAGTCTCCTGTTGGAATTCTTCCAGCACAGAGCTGCCAGAAAGAAGCTTTTAATGACAAGGAACCAAGATGAGTGACATTCAGCAAGGCTTCTTGGCTAGCTAGAAAGATTGAGTTTACATACCCTTTCTGACTTTTGGTCTAAAACTGGTTGTCGGTGAAGTTTAATTCTGTGCTTGGTGATGTTTAATCCTGTGTTTATTGATGGGATAATTTTCCCTATTCAGCTTTATTTGGAAGGAAAATGTTAATCTCTGTTCCTGAAAAGAAGCAGCTTCAGAAATCTGGCTAGTTCCTGTGTCTATTTGTTCTGGTAATTGGTTTAACAAGCAACAGCTACTGTGTTTGCTCCTTTGCTTCATTCTAGTTAGGCTTATGTGAAGTGATTTTTCTATCTGGGGAGGGGGTCTTCTTTCACTGCTTTATTGGTTCTTGGCACTGTTCTTTTGGGGTGTACTTCCAAGAGGCAGGATGCAAGCTTGGCACTGATTTTTTACTGCCTTTATGGGGGGCATGTGATCTTTCCTTAAATCTGGATGATTTCCTTAGGATATCTTATGAGGTGAGTGAGACCAGCTGGTATCATTAAGTGGTGCAAATGGATCTAATGATTGCTTCTCCTGGGTGTGCTCTTTCTGGAGAGCTTAAATAACATCTCTGCTAAAGGGTTTCACTTTGTGAGCAAGAGTTGGCTGCTGATAGTTATCATTGCATTTTAACTATTTTAATTCCTCAAGGTGCTCTGGCACCCTGCCCGATTTGTAACTCCAGCTTGCAGGTATTTCTAATCTAATGATTGGCATTTAGGGCAGCTTTTTGCAAGCAAAGAAGCTTTTTGTATTTTTGTACAGGTAATCCCTGATTTACAACAGTTCATTTAGTGACCATTCAAAGTTACAATGGCACTGAAAAAAGTGACTTATGACAATTTTTCACACTTACGACTGTTGCAGCATCCCCATGGTCATGAGAGGGCGTGCGAGGCAAAGCGCCCCTTGACGTAAGTGGCATCAAGTTAGTCATGCCCACCCAGTCACATGCCCACCCAGTCACACCCACCCAGGCATTCCCACCCAGCCAGTCATTAGGGCAGAGAACCAGTTGTTAAAAAATTTGCAGCCCACCACTGTCTCTACCTATATCACTGGCAGTGTTGAGGGAATGAATCTGATGACTTAAACAGTCATTTACAACGTTATTCAATTTCATACAATATTGTTTATATTTAGAAAAAGAATGAAAAATAATTATATACTTTTTGGAATATTTGAAACATTAGCTTTCAAGATGTCCAAGTTTGATATCATGATACAAGGATTCTTTTTTTAAAATCCAGGATACAAATACAGAAAGTGTTTCATACAAATCTACTGGTTTTTACAGAAGCATTAGGTGCTTCATTACAGCTGATAACTCATTGTCAATGATTTTTTAAAAATATGTTTTATTTGCAGTTTTTCTTTAACAACCAACATAACCCAGCCATTACACTGGGTTAACATATTTTTGATATATGTTATATCATATATATTATATATATGTTATATCTGCGCTGCACCGTTACTCTTGCACTTCATCTGTAAGGATGTAACTAGTACCTAGTAACTAGTACCACTCTGGTCCTTGATTGTATCCCTCTGTTTATGCAGCTCAGGACTGCATTGGCCTTTTTGGCTGCTGCTGCACACTGCTGGCTCATATTTAGTTGGCTGTCTACCAGGACTCCGAGATCCCTCTCGCAATCGCTGCTATTGAGTGTGATTTCGCCCAGTTTGTATGTGTATTTTTTATTCTTCTTACCTAGGTGCAGAATTTTACTTTTCTCCGTGTTAAATTTCATTTTATTGGTTTGGACCCAGTTTTTGAGTCTGTCGAGGTCCTTGTGGATTTGGAGTCTGTTCTCTGGGGTGTTTACTACTCCCACCAACTTGGTATCATCTGCAAATTTGGTTAGTTCTCGTGCTATTCCCTCATCTAGGTCATTTATGAAGATATTGAAGAGTACTGGGCCTAGGACAGAACCTTGTGGTACCCCACTGCTTACTTCTCTCCATGTGGATTTAGAGCCATTGAGGACTACTTGCTGGGTATGGTTGGTCAGCCAATTGTTAATCCATCTGGTTGTGTAGCTGTCTATCCCGCTTTTTTCTAGCTTATGAAGAAGTAGGTTGTCGTCTACTTTGTCAAATGCTTTGCTAAAGTCCAGGTATATTATGTCTACTGCATTTTGCTGGTCTATTAATTTGGTCACAGTGTTGAAGAATGAAATGAGGTTGGTTTGGCATGCCTTGTTCTTAGCAAATCTGTGTTGGCTGTTGGTTATTACTTGGCTTGTTTCTAGATGATGGGAGATCTGCTTTTTAATTATTCTTTCCAGTATTTTCCCAGGTATTGATGTTAGGCTGATTGGTCTGTAGTTTCCTGGGTCTGTTTTTTTTACCTTTTTTGTAGATGGGGACCACGTCAGCTTTTTTCCAGTCCTCAGGTAGTTCCCCTGTGTTCCAGGATTTGTGGAAGATGTGTTGCAGTGGTTCTGAAATGACTTCTGCTAGTTCTTTTAGGACTCTGGGATGTAATCCGTCTGGTCCTGGTGCTTTGTGTTTGTTAAGTTCAGACAGGTGATCTCTTACTGTATTTTTGCTTAGGTTGAGTCTTGCTTTGAATCTGTTTTTAATATTTGTGTTGCTGGGTAGTTGAGCTGCAGTTTCCTTTTGTCTGAAGACTGATGCAAAGAACGTGTTCAGTAGCTCTGCTTTGTCTGTGTTGACTGTTACTTCTTTGCTGTCTTCTCTCTTTAGTGGACCAACTGACAGCGAAAAACGGCCCAACAGGCCAACCGGAAGTTCACTTGTGTGCTCACCCCCAGCCTCTTTTTCGCTGTCAGAGGTCTTCAGGAACTTCTTCGGCTTTGGACAGTTGCAGCCAGGCCTCCCACACCTCGGCCCATTTCTTCTGCAGCTGACAAGGCTTTCCTGAAGGCCTCTGCAGCCAATAACTGGAGGATGTTAGGAGGATGTTAGGATCTGGATGGGAAGGAACAGGCTCAAGCTCAACCCTGACAAGACTGAGTGGCTTTGGATGCTGCCTCCTAAGGATTATACCAATTGTCCCTCCTTGGTCTTAAGGGGAGATAAATTATCCCCCTCTGACCAGGTTCGCAACTTGGAGGTGCTCCTAGATCCACAGCTAAAATTAGACCAACATCTAACGGCTGTGGCTAGGGGTGCCTTTGCACAGGTTCGCCTGGTGCACCAGTTGCGACCTTATTTGGAGAAGGAGGCTTTAGTCACGGTCACTCATGCCCTTGTCACCTCTTGGTTGGATTACTGTAATTCGCTCTACATGGGGCTACCCTTGAAAAGTATTCGGAGACTGCAATTGGTGCAAAATGCAGCTGCGCGAGCTGTGGTGGGTGTTTCTAGATACACCCATGTAACACCTATACTCCGCCAGCTGCATTGGTTGCCCATTGGTCTCCGGGTGCAATTCAAGGTGTTGATTATCATCTTTAAAGCCCTACATGGCTTAGGACCAGGTTATCTTCAAGCTCAAGTATGAGCATCCTACCTCATACATCCCTACGACCAGTTAGGTCCCACAGAGTCGGTCTCCTCCAGGTCCCTTCAACCAAACAATGTTGATTGGCGGGCCCTAGGGGGAGAGCCTTCTCTGTGGGGGCTCCGGCTCTCTGGAACCAACTCCCCCCAAAGATCCGAATCATTCCCACCTTGCTGGCCTTCTGGAAAGCCATTAAGACATGGCTCTTCCTGCAGGTGGGATGATTGTGACTGTTGCTTGTGGTTGTTTTTATCCTTTTAATCACTATTTTATTACTGTTGTTGTTTTTATAGTATTTTTTATAGTATACTGCTGTTCTTATATATGTTGTACACCACCCTGAGTCCCCAGGGAATAGGGCGGCCTATAAGAATCACAAAATAAATAAAATAAATAAATAAATAAATAAATAACAGAGCTTCAGATCGATCCGGAGCTCTGTTATTGGCTAGAGAGGTCTTCAGGAAAGGACTTTAGAAAAGGCATTTGCAGCCTATAACAGAGCTCCAGATCGATCCGGAGCTCTGTTATCAGCTAGAGAGGCCTTCAGGAAAGGCCTTTAGGAAAGGCCTCTGCAGCTGATAACAGAGTTCCAGATCGATCCGGAGCTCTGTTATTGGCTACAGAGGCCTTCAGGAAAGCATTGCCGGCTGCAGAAGAAATGGGCCAAGGTGTGCGAGGCCTGGTTGCAACTATCTGAAGGTAAGTAGTAGGGCAGCTCCACTTCCATTTTGTTTCCAAACTTCCAATTGGCCCGTTGGGCCATTTTTCGCCATCCCCAGGCTTCAGGAGGCTTTCCTGAACCCTGGGGAGAGCAAAAAAACAGCCCAGCGGGCCTACCAAAAGCTTCAGTGAGGCCTGTGAACATGTGCAGGGGTAGCACAGGGGGTATGCATGCACAGGGGGAGGGCATTGCATTATGGGTGTGGGCACCCACGCGCACGCTATCACGCACATGCACATTCTTTTGGCACCCGAGGCAAAAAAGGTTCGCCATCACTGCACTAGATTATCTGCAATCACATGAGCAGGTTTTCCTGTTTTTGAGTTTTTTTCTGGAGTGGAATGATAAAGATATCTTTCACCTGGCTCACTGCACACAGAATAATGTTCTTCTTTGATGGTACTGGAGATTGACTGGTTCTGAATTGTTTCCTGGGGAATTGCTGGTCTGAAAAGTTATGATATTTATGTAGTTATTTTCCAAGCACATCTAAATTATATTAAAGTAACCAAAATATCTTTACAATCAACACAAGGCATGTCACAACTTTTGAGCACCCCTAATGTTTGGAAATTGAAAGTTGGAAATGTTGACATGCCCTATAAGTGGCATTATCTGTTTTTAACAAACCCATGCTGGCTTCTAGTTATAACTTTGTTTCTAGATGTTCACAGATATGTTTTCTAGATGTTCACAGATCTAAATATCCATTTTTAAGATATTTCTTAGATACAGTTCAAAGGATTAGACACATCTAAATCTTTAAATGTATGTTTTTGTATCTTTACTCCTATTAAAATCTGAGCAAGAAGTTTTGTTCTAACATTTCAATAAAATCGAAGCTACCAACAGTACAAGGAGGCAAAATGGAGTTATGTATTTCAGCTCTACTACTGACCTCTTATGTTTATACAGAAATTCCAAAAATGGATTACAATTTTGTATTTCCAAAATGAGTACTGAGTCCTTTCATAGGCTTGCCTATAAACACGAAATGATCAGGTTTGAGGTGGTGAATGTAGACCATGTCTTCTTATATCCCTTCCATACTCATACTTGAAAAGGCTAAAGTTATTTTGCTAGATATAATACAACAATTTTTGATAAAATGTACCTTTCTCTGTCAGAAAGAAAACTATGGCAATTTTTATAAGGTATTAGACAAGGAACGGCCATCTCCAGGAAACTGTGGTCATGTCTTCCTTAGATAAAGCTTCTGATTGCATGAGACCTCAGCAGTCAAGGAAATGTAAATTTTGTTGATGGTAGACAGAGGAATAAGGGTCAAGCGAAGTATAAAACAGAAAGTATTGCCACTCTTATGTAAAATTCCCTAATGACAAATCATTCTTTCTTTTCGACATTGTCAAATAGAGATTTCCCATCTCATTTCTTCTATTATTCTGTTCTGTTGCTTGTCTTTTTAATTCATAAAATTAAGATTGATTCCTGTATTTCATTTGGTGTTACGCCAGTTTGGAATGCCAGTTCGATTCAACAAAATGTTTAATGAAATACATGTTAGTTAATAAGCCTTCAAAAAGTAAGATAGTATTTAGCTCTTTATGTATATAAAGCTTTCGTGAGCTTTGTAACATGAGCTGAGACAGGTGTGACTTCTGAAACTTTTTATTGTTGGCAAACTTAGTTAAAGGTAAAGGTTCCCCTTGCACATATGTGCTAGTTGTTCCCAACTCTAGGGGGCGGTGCTCATCTCCGTTTCAAAGCCAAAGAGCCATCACTGTCTGAAGACATCTCCGTGGTCATGTGGCCGGCATGACTAAATGCCAAAGGTGCATGGAACGCTGTTACCTTCCCAGCAAAGGTGGTCCATATTTTTCTATTTGCATTTTTTATGTGCTTTCGAACTGCTAGGTTGGCAGAAGCTGGGACAAGTAACAGGAGCTCACCCCATTACGCGGCACTAGGGATTCGAACCGCTGAACTGCCGACCTTTTGATCAACAGGCTCAGCGTCTTAGCCCCTGAGCCACCGCTTCCCGCTTATTTTGCCTTAATTACTAGAAAAGGTATAGATTTTACTGCTTAGACTAATAAATCATATTAAATTCATGGTGGGCTAGAGTTGGACAGGATGCTATTATTTCTAAATAAATAAGAAATAAAGATGTCTAAAAATGCAAAAAAAAATTACAATTAATAATCTCTTCTATAACAATAATTATTTCCATATTGTAGTTACTGTCTTTCATTGTCCTCTGATTTTAAAGCAGTAGAATTTTTTTAAACTGTCAATTGTGAAAGAATGGTTAAAGATGTAGTAAACCTTGTTTTTAGAAATCTTTATTTTTTTATTTATTAGAAATAGCTTTTAAATACTAGGAGAAGTCTTCTCCTTCTTACATGCTTATTCATGGGAAATATACAAGTGTTTGCTAGTTTATATTTTTGTTTTAGTTTCAAATAATGTGATCTTTGATTCAGCAGGGACAAAATATAAACCAGTTGTTGTTTAAGTGATCCTGGTTGTCCTCCTCAAACTGGTTAGGAAGCTAATTTGCCTGAGACCCATTGAAATTTGTGTGTGATGAATTTCTGTTATGTCTTATCAACTCAAATTTCCCAAAACTGCTTAAATAAATCAAAAGACCCAGTAGCCCAGGAAGAAAAAAAAGGAGTCAACCATAAAACTGTCCTTGCACTGTAAGAACTATAACAGCCACTATGTAAGTCAGACAGGGAAAAAACTAGCAAAGCACATCCATAAACACCAACTAACCATCAAACGACATGATGAGAACCCTTTATCGTAATGTTCATAACGATTCTTCACTATTCTTAGTGCCAGGACATTTTCACCCAGGCATTTATATTTATTCTTTTATTTATGTACATATGCACAAATACACAAACATACATATATACCGACATACAGAGAGGAAGACATTGTGAGAGAAACAGGTTTTATATATAAAAATATATTAAAAGTACTCCAATTTCTGCAATATATTTTTCTTTTACATATTAAATAATTCATTACAGGTTTGCCTCAATATTACCAGTAACAGGACAACAATGAAATATTGTTGACTAATTCAGATGTTGATTCTGCTATACTATATATCAGTGGTTCCCAAACTTTTTCAGTCCACCGCCCCCTTGGTGCTACAAACTCATCCTCATCGCCCCCCACCCCCACCCCCACAGGTGGGCGTGGCTTAGTGGTCAGGTGACCGGGTGGGCATGGCCAACTTGTAAAATGTGGTGAAACTCACTTAACAACGCTCTTGCTTTGCAACCAAAATGTTAGGCTCAATTGTGGTCATAAGTCTTTCTTTCTTTCGTTCTTTCTTTCTTCTCTCCCTTCCCTCTTCTTTCTTTCTGTCTTCCTCCCTCCCTCCCTCTTTCTTTCTTTCCTTTCTTTCCTTCTTCCCTCCCTTCCCTTCCCTCCCTCCTTTCTATTTCTGTCTCTCTTCCTTCCTACCTACCATCTTTCTTTCTCTTTCTTTCTTTTTGTCTTTCTTCTTCCCTCCCTCCCTTTTTCTTTCATTCTTTCCTTCTTCCCTCCTTTCTTTTTCTGTCTATCTTCCTTCCTTCCTACCATCTTTCTTTCTTTTTCTTTTTCTTTTTCTCTTTCCTTTTTCTTTCCTTCTTTTCTCCCTCCTTTCTTTTTCTGTCTATCTTCCTCCCTCCCTCCCTTTCTTTCTTTCCTTCCTCCCTCCCTTCCCTTCCTACTTTCTTTTTCTGTCTATCTTCCTTCCTTCCTACCATATTTCTTTCTCTTTCTTTCTTTCTTTCTTTCTTTCTTTCTTTCTTTCTTTCTTTCTCTTTCTTTCCTTCTTCCCTCCCTCCTTTCTTTTTCTGTCTATCTCCCTCCCTCCCTTTCTTTCTTTCTTTCCTTCTTCCCTCCCTTCCTACTTTCTTTTTCTGTCTATCTTCCTCCCTCCCTCCCTCTTTCTTACTTACTTTCTTTCCTTTCCTTCCCTCCCTCCTTTCTTTTTCTGTCTATCTTCCTTCCTACTTCCATCTTTCTTTTTCTTTCTTTCCTTTCTTTCCTTTCTTTCCTTTCTTTCCTTCTTCCCTCCCTCCTTTCTTTTTCTATCTTCCTCCCTCCCTCCCTCTTTCTTACTTACTTTCTTTCTTTCCTTTCCCTCCCTTCCTACTTTCTTTTTCTGTCTATCTTCCCTCCTTCCTACCATCTTTTTCTTTCTTTCCTTTTTCTTTCCTTCTTCCCTCCCTCCTTTCTTTTTCTGTCTATCTCCCTCCCTCCCTCCCTCCCTTTCTTTCTTTCCTTCTTCCCTCACTTCCTACTTTCTTTTTCTGTCTATCTTCCTTCCTTCCTACCCTCTTTTTTTCTTTCTTTCCTTTTTCTTTCCTTCTTCCCTCCCTCCTTTCTTTTTCTGTCTATCTTCCTCCCTCCCTCCCTCTTTCTTACTTACTTTCTTTCCTTCCCTCCCTCCTTTCTTTTTCTGTCTATCTTCCTTCCTACCTCCATCTTTCTTTTTCTTTCTTTCCTTTCTTTCCTTCTTCCCTCCCTCCTTTCTTTTTCTGTCTATCTTCCTCCCTCCCTCCCTCTTTCTTACTTACTTTCTTTCCTTTCCCTCCCTTCCTACTTTCTTTTTCTGTCTATCTTCCTTCCTACCTACCATCTTCTTTTTCTTTCTTTCCTTTTTCTTTCCTTCTTCCCTCCCTCCTTTCTTTTTCTGTCTATCTTCCTCCCTCCCTCCCTCTTTCTTTCTTACTTACTTTCTTTCCTTTCCTTCTTCCCTCCCTTCCCTTCCTACTTTCTTTTTCTGTCTATCTGCCTTCCTTCCTACTATCTTTCTTTCTCTTTCTTTCTTTCTTTTTTTATTTTGTCGTTCAGAAACAAGGAATCATTGTTTTTCTTCAGGACTGACTTGAGGCTGTTCCAGATGCTGGGGCCAGCCATTGCAGGCTGTCAGTTCTAGAAACACAGCTGGATGCCCCTGGTACTGAGGGACAGGCTTGTCTGCCTCGGAGGAACTATATCTCCGGCATGCCTTGACTATGTTCGCCCACCATTTCTCTTCCAGGCAGAAGTGTCCAACCAGGGCCGTTTCATTGAGGAATTAAAACTGCAAGCGGAGGCAGCCGCTGCGAGGAAGAGCTCCGTGCCTCCGGAGCCATATCCTCCTCCTCCTCCTCCTCCTCCTCCTCCTGGAGCTGGCGGTGGTGGGGAAGCACAGGGCCAGGAATTCCTGCGCTTTCCTCCAGCACCGAGAAGCACCGAGTGGCGCTGGTGCAGAGCCAGGCTGCCCGGAGATTAGCCAGAGAGGGTGTGGGCTGCTCGCGAAGATGAGGCATGCCTGAATATTCAGTCATGCAGTCATTTGCCGCCGGGGCTGCAAGTTTGCTCCCTTGAGCCAGCCCTGGCTGCAGCCCGCCCAGGGTTCAGGGGTTGTTCGCGCGCTGCCTGCAAGCACGTGTGGATTGCTGCGCACGCATGCACACGCGTGCGTGCACACACACACACACACACCGAGAGGCACAACCAGGCTTAGAAGCGAAGCCTGAGTGGAACAGGTGGAGGGGCGGAGGGGGGAAGAGGAACGAATCCTGCTTCTTCTGGCTGTTTCCTCGGCTCTGCGCTTTAATGCCAGCCTGGCAGCCTCATCTTCGTTTTTGCAAAAAAATGCCTCTCCGGCCCTTCCTTCATTCCTTTGCGAAGGTGAAGCCTCTTCCTCCCCCGAAAAGATCTGGCCCTGGCTCCGCAATGGGCCAGCTGGCCTTTTCTTTTCCTTCCTTCCTTCCTTCCTTCCTTCCTTCCTTCCTTCCTTCCTTCCTTCCTCCCTCCCTCCCTCCCTCCTTTTTTTCTTTCTTCCTTTCCTTCTTCCCTCCCTTCCATTCCCTCCCGCCAGCCCTGGCCAGGCAACTGCCACCACTCACCCAGGCCGATGGCTTGGTAAGCATTCTCTGGGTCGTGCACCAGGTCGCAGAGCACTATCAGGCCTGCTGCCGCATCAGCAGCTCGGGGTGCTGCAGCTCTTCATTGAGCTTGGGGAGGCCTCGGCAGCCGAAGGCCATGGGCGCCTTGGTGGGGTCGATGTTGGGGGGGCAGCTGGGCCGAGATCTGTGGGTGCGCCATGCCGGAGGGGAGCCCGCTGAATTGCATGTGCCAAGTTGCTAGGCAACAGGAATGCCGGGCGGGAAAGTCCGCACACGCGCAGGTTCCAGGGCAGGACGGGGCCTTCCCGTGGGTCTGCGAGTGCTCACCCGAGCAGCTTCGGGAGCATTCGGCTTCCCTCGTCGCTGTGCCGTGCTCAGAGCACTCTCCCCCTGCCGATTCACACCGCGTCCTGCGCCTTTGCCCTCTGCCGCTCTGCGGAGCCTCCCCGCCTTTTCCGATTCTGCCGCTCCTGGGCGATTGTGTGGACATGGGTGGCGGCGCGGGGACAGGACCTGCAAACCACCTACCGCCCCCCTGGCCCCTCTCACCGCCCCCCTGACACCACCCTTGCCTCCTTCCGCCCCCCTAAGGGTTCCCACCGCCCCCTTTGGGAACCACTGCTATATATCATCTCTGAATAATTTATTTATTATTTATTTTGTGAGATTTATATACCGCCTCACAGTGCAAGCACTCTCTAAGCGGTTTACACCAGTAAGCAATGTATATTTATATTGCCCCCAACAATCTGGGTCCTCATTTTACCTACCTCGGAAGGATGGAAGGCTGAGTCAACCTTGAGCCGGTGAGATTTGAACCGCTGACCCGTGGATCAGTGTCAGCTAAAGTGGCCTGCAGTACCTGCCTCTAACCGCTGCGCCATATAGCTGATAAAGTGATATATTTAACAGATTAACAGAGTTGGAAGGGACCTGGTAGGTCATCTAGTCCAATCCCCTGCTCAAGCAGGAGACCCTACACCATTTCTGACAAATGGCAGTCCAATCTCTTCTTGAAAGTCTCAAGTGATGAGGTTCCCACAACTTCCGAGGGCAAGCTGTTCCATTGGTTGATTGTTCTCACTGTCAGAAAGTTCCTCCTTGTTTCTAGGTTGAATCTCTCCTTGATCAATTTCCATCCATTATTCCTTGTCTGTCCTTTGGGTGCTTTGGAGAATAGCTTGACCCACTCCTCTCTGTGGCAGCCCCTCAAATATTGGAACACTGCTATCATATCTCCTCTGGTCCTTCTCTTTGCTAGACTATCCATGCCCAGTTCCTGCAACTGTTCTTCATATGTCTCCACTCCCCTAATCATCCTGGTTGCTCTCCTCTGCACTTTTTCTAGAGTCTCAACCTCTTTTTTTATAGTGTGGTGACCAAAACTGGATGCAATACTCCAGGCGTGGTCTAACTAAGGCTTTATAGAGTGGTATTAGTACCTCCCTTGATCTAGATTGTATCCCTCTGTTAATGCAATTTAGGATTGTGTTGGCTTTTTTGGCTGCCACTGCACACTGCTGGCTCATGTTTAGCTGGTTGTCCATTAGGACTCCAAGATCCCTGTCACAGTCACTGCTATTAAACCAGGTTTCACCCAGTTTATATGTGTACTTTTGGTTTTTTTTACCCAAGTGTAGGACTTTACTTTTTTCTACATTGAATTTCATTTTGTTAGATAGGACCCAGTGCTCAAGTCTGTCAAGATCTGTCTGGATTTTTAGCCTATCTTCTAGGGCAGTGGTACCCAACCTTTCTAATGCTGCGACCCCTTAATATAGTTCCTCATGTTGTGGTGACCCCCAACCATACAATTATTTTTGTTGCTACTTCATAACTGTAATTTTGCTACTGTTATGAATCGTAATGTAAATATCTAATATGCAGGATGTATTTTCATTGTTACAAATTGAACATAATTAAAGCATAGCGATTAATCACAAAAACAATATGTAATTATGCCAGATCAGAAATTATCGGGCCAGTCTTTGCAAGAGCACAAGGAAGATCATCTTCCACAACAAGTCTACTTCTGTGTTTAGACTTGATAACCAACAAGTGTACAGCAATATTTCTCAATCGCAGCAACTTTTAAGGTGCCTAGACTTCAACTCCCAGAATTCAAAGCAAAGCTGGCTAGGGAATTTTGGGAGTTGAAGTCCAGGTATATTCAAGTTGTTGAGGTGGAGAAATTGTGGCCTGCAGTGTCGAAAAACTAGAAATCAGATAAACTTCCAGCAAAATAATCCCTGTTTAGTAGCTTTCTCCCAGGACTCCAAAGTTTCAGGAGGCAAACAGGGGGCAAAAAACCCATGATTGGTCCAAAAACATTGCCAGGGTCCCCAAAGCCAATTTCCTCTTTTAAGCTCTTTCTTCTTAAAGCAGCCCCATATTCCTTCCTCCCCCATGGGGCCTGCTCACCCACTCTTTCCAAAACCTCTGCAAAGACAACAGTTTTAATTTGCAAGGCTCTTCTTTCAATAGTTTCTTACTTTCTTTCTTTCTTTCCCTCTCTCACTTTTTTCTCTTCCTTCCTTCCTTCCTTCCTTCCTTCCTTCCTCCCAACCTTCCTCTTCTTTCTTTCTTTCTTTCTTTCTTTCTTTCTTTCTTTCTTTCTTTCTTTCTTTCTTTCTTTCTTTCTTTCTTTCTTTCTTTCTTTCTTTCTTTCTTTCTTTCTTTCCTTTCTTTCTTTCTTTCTTTTTCTTTCTTTCTTTCTTTTCTTTCTTTCTTTTTCTTTCTTTCCCTCTCTCACTTTTTTCTCTTCCTTGCTTCCTTCCTCCCACCCTCCCACCTAACATTCTTCTTCTTCCTCTTCTTCCTCTCCTTCCCTTCCCTTCCCTTCCCTTCCTCTCCTTCCCTTCCCTTCCCTCCCCTCCCCTTCTTCCTTCCTTCCTTCCTTCCATCTCTGGCCTTCCTTCCTTCCTTCCTTCCTTCTCTTTTCTCTTCTTCCCTCTCCTAGCCCTCAGCCCCGTAAGATCCGCATGTGCCAAACTCTCTGGCAACCCAGACAAATAAGCGCATTGTGGTTATTCAGTCACTCCAGGAAAATGGAGCAAGCAGGGAGGGGATCCTGGCCGCCCTGCCTACACTTGTAGCAAAGCCAGCCTGCCCCACAGAGCCGACCTTGTCCGGGGAACTAGCCAGCCAGCCAGCCCACCCCACCCTCACCTCGCCTTCTCCAAAAGGCGCCCTCCGCTTGGGGGCAACCCTTTGGAGAAAGCGCCCGGTGCAAAAAAAAAAAGGCTGGCCCCAACAGACCCGGACATGCCCCGGAGAGAGCAGCCCTGGAAGCCTGGCCATAATTTCCTGCTTCTCCCCCACCCCTCTGCACCCCTTCCCCAGTCCGATCCATACCCCACCCGGGAGATGGGGGGCTGCAAATCCCCACCACCCCACAGTGATCCTGTCCACGACTCCTTGCTCCCCATTGCGCGTCTAGCGCACTTTGGATAAGTTGGAGGGTAGGAGGGTAGGGTAGAGCTGGAAAAAAAAGGGGGGCTGCCAGTCATAGGGACTCCCGATTAGAAACCCCCTCCCCCTGTTTTCTCTCCTCCCTCCTGGAGACTGCCAGCTGCAGAGCCCGCTTCTCCATCACGTTGCCGGCCGGCCTTTTCTGCGGTGGAGGAAGAGCCCTGGTGGGCTTGCAAGGCGGGGCTTGGGTGGCTCAGGATCCTCGAGCCTTCCTTCCTGCTTGCTTGGTTGCCTCTGCAGCTCCTCTCTGCCCCAGTGGCGGCGCCTTTCCCTCCCCAAGCGCGCCCGGGGGGACCCTCTCCAAAGTTGGCCGTGCGCCCCAACAGGAGCAGGGAGGCGGCCATGCGCCTCATACAGAGCAGGAAGGCGGCGATGGACCATGCTCTGGCACTACCTCCTTCTGCAGTTCCCTCTGGCTTAGCTCCTCCTGCCCCCGGTGGTGGTGACCTCACCATCGAAGCTGAATCAGGCTAGCCATGTGCTAATATCTCTCAGTCTCTCTCTTCCCTCCCTCCCTGTTTGCCTCT